>LS047746.1:29280-47863 GCA_900241095.1 Acartia tonsa | reverse complement strand
ACTTAAGGATTTTTTTGATTTTTTAAATTTAACATAGATATTTTAAAAGTATGTAATGGCACCTTTCATATAAGCTCATATCATATTGAAACTATATTCGCCCTTTAAATCTCCCCCATCTTGAGACAAAAGCCATAAATATTATACAAAATAGACCAACTTACCCTAGCTTCGAACTTGCGTCTGCGTGCCTCCATTTTCTCTCTTTCTGGTGAGGGCAGCTTGGCCAGTCTTTCTTCATACTCTTTCCTTTCTTTCTCCTTTCTCTCTTCATATTCTTTCCTTTCTCTCTCTCTCCTCTCACTTGATGTTTCCCTAAATTGTTGTGGCCGCGAATCAGCATCACGCGGTCTGGACCCGCGGTTATTATCATCCCGGCCTCTGGAATCCCGTCCGACGCCACGTTCCGCAGAAAAGCGTGGCCGATCCTTCAATCACAATTGAAGTTGAAAAGATGCACATCAAAGAAAACATAACAACTGAGGTGATGAAAAAATAGTTATTTATCGCATCGTATTATAGACAGCTTTACACGTATATTAGATCAAAGTAATGGTAATATGATGATGTCCATAATTTTTCAGTATGACTCAAAACCGGTTATAATCCAGCAGATATTATCAGTTTTGAAGTCAACCCGGCTAAAATTATAGTTGGATACAATAAGATAATAAAACAGATTTTTGAAAGAAAGAAAATGGATTATTTTAACTTCAATTGCCTTTGAGTATCTATTCTGACCACCACTACCTCGGTCAAGGCCAGGTCGGTCACGTGGTCCTGCGCGATCGCCCGGTGATTGAGATGACCGGTGCTGTTTGCCCGGGGGATGACTATCTTCATCACTGAAGCTTAGAGTGTCGTCACGTTTGGGTTTAATTTTCTTGCGCATTTTCTTTCCATCGACGGTTTTTCTTTCAGTCTAAAAGTAACAACAGTTCTTATTTGTAACCAATTTTCTTAATAGGTAAAAAAAAAGATCAAAGAAATGATAAATGATATTTAACACTTCTTGAATCTTGAATATAATAAACAAATATTCAGATAAACATTAGAAAGAATACATGACTCTAAGTAAGGATTGTTGCCTTCTTATTTCTGTTCCCAATATATTTTATTTAGGTAGTAAAAATAAGAACTTCTTTTTTTGACCTTCTTCCCCCCTCTCTTCCCAAAGAGGGTAGGGGGTGAATTATGGAAGATATTCACCACTGAGTGGATGTTTATAAAATATAATGTAATGCTAGATACGAGTCAGAGTCACTAAAAACGTCATGATACCAGCAATATAGAATGTTGTGATCAGCTGATTTAAAGTCATAAGATAAAAAGATAAATTATATGAATGCTCTAATTCCCACCTCCCTTTCCTCACTCACACCTGCTTTGAAATGTTTATTATTCAATTTGAAAAAACTATAATATTCGAAAGTTACCTGTATTCTAGATTTCTTTTCCGTTTTCTGTGATGTTTCCTCCTTTTTCTCTTCCACCTTCTTTTCATTTAAAATTTCCTCCTTAATAAAAAAGCTTTAGTTAATAGTTATACTTAAAAATTCAGGATTATGAAAGATTTTCTTTAAGTTTCAGCCAATAAAATAGGTATGAAGAAAAAGAAAATTGGATTCTACATGTTTAAGACAAAAAAATCTGGAGTAAATCAGCAAGTTTATAGAATGTGACAAATATTTTTTTAATTTGGATAAAAACCTATTTTAGTATGGCCTGATTTCCAATTTATATCCGCTGGATTGGAACCGGTTCTCAGCCATACTGCAAAATCATGTATGGCATCGTATTATAGACAATTTTCAAAGAATATTAAAATAAAAATCATAAGATTAATACCAGTTTTGTTAGCCCAAGCCTTAGTCCCCTCGGGTCTGCCAAAAATGGGTTTTGATCATATAAATTTTCATTGAGATATCAGCGGAAAGCTATCCATGATTCCATAATACGATGCGATAAATAAATATCATTTACCTCGAACTCATTCAGGAACTTTGAGAACTCATCAACCTCTGCGGACGCGTCCAGCTTCAATACATCATCATGGCTAACTTCAGAGTTTAAGGGTATCTAAAATAAAATTTGTTGTAAACTTTTTAAAAATCTAATATGTAGAAAACATACTATAACAAAGTAGAAATAAGATTTTAAGACAGCCAGTTTTCTTTTTAATAAACATATAACTTTTTACTTTACATTAATGAGAGTTCTAATATAATAAAGTTAACTGGAATTTATTTGTCATTAATAGATTTTTTTATAATCTAAAATATACTTCTTTAATACCTTTTTTCCGTCTTCAGATTCAAGGGTTTTATCTTTGGATTTCTCTGGTTCCTGTAAAAATAATACAGTTAGGGATGAAGCATTAGAACAAAATAGAATCAAAATTTAAGAAGCCAATAGAATCATAAAGGAAGGGGACAAATGACTATATAATTTTATTACTTGAGTTCCCATAGTTTAATAAAAACGTTTTCTTATTCATTGACTTAATAACTTTGGTACTTTTAATGAATTTCATTGGTAGGTTTATTAAGTTGAGTGTCATAACGTTTCAACCACTAATTGTAATCTATAGAAGGGGTAATTTTGTATATATCAATTTATCGGCCATTGTCTTATTTCTTTAGATCCCTGAATAGAATGATTATACCTTGCCATCCTCAACTTTGCTTTGTTCACTGGTATTTTCTTTGTCAGTGGCTGCTGAACTATCTTCCCCTTCAGAAGCCTTCACAGAATCCTGGGATTTATCTGCACCTTCAAAATTAAGAATTAAGTATAGAAAAATAAACAAATAAACAACTAGTATAAAAAATATATTTAGGTATCATGAAATGAAAAATTGTGCCTTTTTTTAAATGATAAAGACCACTGACTTTTCTTATAAAAAGTACAAACTTCTGTATTAGACACCTTATTGTATGCATTGGTATTTCTCTAAACACGTATAGCGATTTTGAAATGATGATTAACTAAAAAAAATCGCAAGTCCAAGTAGAAATTATTATAAAGAAATGTAACAGGGTGTGACACAGAAAGAACAGACAATTTTTTGGAGACCTGCGTTTTAGATATCCAAGGGGTCATACAAATCAAAAGAAGGCACTATTTTTTAACTGGTAAAAACTATATGCCTTTTTGAAAAAGGAATAACAAAATATGATGAAATCTTATTTACATTGCCTCTAAGTTTACCTAACTTTTATTCATACGATATGTAATTTTTATGCACTATATGATCATTCAATCATTCAATGTTAAGAATTAAGTTAAATCCTGGCCTTTAAAGCTCCTTGATTATTATACCTGTTGCAGGCGTATCTTGGCCAGCAGTAGCAGCAGAGGTATTATTTACACTTTCATCATCTGTTGGAGGGTCAGTGTCAGTTTCCCATTCAGATTCACTCACTGGCCTCTCTTGTTTTGCACCTCCACCATCCTTGTCAGGATAGGATCTAGAAAGCAATTAAATGTTTGCCTGTGCCTCATAATTTACCTCGGCTAAAATTGACATGTCAGAACATAAAATATTTTTCATCCATAACTGTTAAAGCGCTCTTAGCCTACAGGGACTTTGCCCCAAGAGGTGCTAAAGGCCTTTCTACATTTATTAATTTTATTTTGACCTTCGTTGAAACAAAATGGGAATTCAGAAAACAGTCCTGAAAAGCGAATTATAGAGTATTGTTGCTACTAAAAATATTTACTTTCTGTGTTGTTGTCTGTTATCTGATCTAGGCTTGAAAGGTTCTCTTCTAAAATTACTTCCCCTAGAAAATAAAATTGTTAGTTTTTGGATATTAACAGGATAAATTAAAACAACAACTGCACTAAGATTCACTAATGAAATGACAAAAATATTTACCTATAATTACCCCTGCCGCCACTATGACGCTTGTTATACGAATACGGCGACCTTCTTTGACCGCCGACTGTGGCAGGATAAGGTGGAGGAGATCTTCGGCCAGGCGGCGGCGAGTACATTCTTCCTCCGGGCGAGCGCCGACGATAATCATAGTCATAGGGCGGAGATCCCGGCCGTCGGCCATTTGGTGAGGGTGGTGTTAATCTCCTTGCCGTTGGTGATAACTGCCTGGTCGGTGTTAACCGCCGTGTTGGTGTAATCCGGCGGTCGGGTGACCGTCTGTAGGGCGGCGGCGACAGCGAGCTGTAACGACGTGGCGGTGAATAATACCGACCACGAGGTGAAATTGACCTCCGCCGTTCAAACGACCGCGACCTAGATCGAGATCTGTATCCTGGCGGCGGATTGTAACGATAAAAGTCTGGAGATCGGCGATGCCCAATAGGACTAGGAGGTGGGTAGTTAAACACAAGCGGCGGATTGACCGCCATATTCGGCGGAGGTTTTGTGTAATCAATTTCAGTTTCTTCTTCGCCAGTTACGATAGAAACTAGGTTGCCACGCGCCGGATGCTTTTTTATCACAAAATCTGGTTTATTTGTCTGTTGACTGTCCTGCGAGGAGTCTTTATCTATGGAGGACCTTGAATCCTCAGGTGGTTTAGATTCTTTTTTCTCCTAAAATAATTTAAAAATGGTTAAGGTATATTCTATGAATCAAAAATCAAAAAATTATATAAAGCACCCCCTAACGGATATTTTTGGTAAACAGCTGATCTTAACATAGATTAAAAGGAAAACATTTTACGTGCCCCTAAAGGCTTCTAGGGGTGTATCCTCTAGTTTTATATAAAGTAAAACTAATCAGAATCAAAACTATAGGCATTTATTGCAGTAAGTTTAAGTATAGTACCTAAGTATTTTATGTACATATATCTAACTAAAAAAATAAAGAAAAACCTTTTTTTCTAAAACTATAAGTTTCGCATGACTATTATTACCTTAAGTTTGATAGATTCTAGGGCAGCTATTCTAAGGGCCAGAAGTTCATCATCTTCATCCTCATCTTCTACGTCATCTTAACAAACGTGTTTGTCAGGGACGTCCATGATTTTTCTTTTCATGGGGGGAGGGGGAAATTAGGGGTTTTAAAGTTTAGAGGGGGGTAAACACATCTTTGCTATCTTTGCTGTAATGAAGAATCCTACCTTAATCCTTAATTTTATGTGACAATAAAGTCAAGTTGTTATTTTTCGCATCGTATTATGGACAGCTTTCTGCTGATAGAAAAACGATAAATTACAAAATTGGTTTTAATATTAGGTAGGTATAATTTTTATTTTACCACTCGTAGAAAATTGTCTATAATACGATATCAGTATAGCTAAAAACCGTTTCTAATCCAACAGAAATTTATCGGTTTTGAAAAATTATTACCTGTGTTTGACTGAGACTCCGTGACAGCGGATTCTTGAGTTTGGTCAAAACTAAAGAAATAGGTATAAAATATTTAACAGTGCAGCATAAGATTTTTATGTTATGATATATGGGTATTTCAATTGGGGGAAAAGCAGCCAAGCTCATCTTAAACTTTGTCTTTACCATAAGTAGAAGAGATATATAAAAATAGTTTGATTGAGTTTAATAAATAGTACAATAAAAAAAGTAAAGTTTCGACAAGCTTACTTTCCATGGAAACGTGTGCCTTTTTACATTGAAAATTATTTTAGAGTCCCAACAAAGTTAAATCTGACAAGATATTTAGAATAGATTAAAATATGGCGTGGTTAAAACCCTCATAATAATATATTTTGGCTATATATTCTACATAATACATAAATTATCTTATCATATAAAGCTTAACATTTCAATAACTACTGTACAAAGGTATAGCGATGGTATAAAGCTATTTAATTTTCAGATTTAAGTCTTTTGAATGGATTTAGGATATTTTTCTAACCCCTTTCTGTCCTTTTAATTACTGAACCCCTAGATGCTAGGGACTTATCCGCTACTGTATTATACGGAGAAATTGACTGTTTTTTCTCATCTTATTCATATTATATGAAAACAGTTGGCAAAACAATAAAACACTATGGTTGTATCCCTTCAGTTTACATGATAAATCAGTCAACAGAACTATGATGGCAGGAATAGGGTATTAAATTAACCAACAAGGGAATTAAATCTTTTCAGAGCAGTTAGAAGATCATCATTAATACTATGTATTTTATGCAAATTAATTTAGTTATTGGTTACAACTGCAATATTTCTGTACCTGGATTCCACTGTGCTCTCAGTGGCCAGACTAGAAGGTTCTGGGATTGACGAGTCCACACTTTCATCAAGAGAAGTTGCCATTTTGACTTTTCTGAAATTAGTTTTCAATTTCTACCTAACCAAAGCAAAAATGTATTAGGTAATTAACCCCTTTTTAATCCTCTTAGCAAATTTAAATATTTTTTACATAAGAAATAAGGCTAATTTAAAATATTCTATAAGAAATAAATAGGAGTACAACAACTCTAGATAACTAAAAAGTAACATTTTAAGGAGAAAATTAACTATTTTAGGTTAAAGATATAATAAATTCATAGATAACAATTTCAGAAATTTAAAAAAAGATCACATTTATAGGACAAAAATAACACCCTTTTCTAAACAATTTTTTACTTTATTGAATAACATTACAAAATAAAATAACAAAGTCTCTATCAAACATCTTATGGTTTAAGATGGGTATTATACAGCCAGAAGGCTCTTTGCGCCCCGCTAACTCGGTTATGGTCAGCCTCGTGTCGGAAAACAAATCTTGAAACTCTGAAGGCATTCCAGTTACCCCTTGGACGTCCAGTTACCACACAACGGTCTACCAATCTAATCAAATACGTGGATTTTTAATTAAAACTTTAAAAACAATTTAACAATCAAAATAAGATTTAGATGTTTTCAATTTTAACAAATTCTATCGGACGGGCATCAAGCTGCCTTCTACCTAAGTTTTTAAAATGAATTAAATAAAATTTGGTGGGCTAACTAGTAATTATAACGAGTCTCATCTTTTTAGGGCTAAAAACATTTTTATCCCCATTCTACTACAACAAGACCCTAAAACCTGCTGAGGACAAATACATTGCTTCTCCAGAAATGAAAGATCTCAAAGTTTAGGTAACAGACATGAAATTGACAAAAGAGAACAAATAAATAAAATAAGGGTAACATTCATAAGTAGCGAGAAACAAAAAATCATGGATAGAGAAAACAATCACGAATGCTTTCTTTTCTATTTCCAATATTTATGTATTGTTGTAGCATGAATTACATAATTACATACCTAATGGATGCTCAATGCTCATTGTTATAAAAATTTATCCGTCTATCTTATATAGCAGATGAGAAAATCAATGAAAGACAAAGTGAATTATAGAGTAGCTTCGATAATAAAAATCTAACAAGATATTTATATTTAAGAAGAAAAGAGGTGTCATAAATAAACATTCGAACAAAAGAGGACTATCTACGAACGTGAGCAAGTGATTCTAAGCATCTTCCAGCATTGACCCAAAGTATTTATTTAGTAAATATTCTAGGTTTATGCTTAATATTTGCTTTATCGACAAAAAAGATAGGTTTCACCATGGTTTTATATGAAAAAAACTTTAAAATGTTAAGCATTGTTTGGTGCAATATCATTGAATGTTTTGATTAGTTCAAACTGTTGTGTAAAAGCTTTGACACAAAATTATATCATTGTGATTAAAAATGTATATTTAGAAAAAGGGTTGGTAACTTGTCAACAGTTTAATTAATGTACTTTTGCAATTTACAACATTTGATGCTTTTCTGCGGTGTTATTTTATTTTGTACTTTGAACTCAACAAAGCATTTGATGATATTGCTTTAAAAATTGCTTTACATTTCAAAGTTTTTTTCATATAAAACCATGGTGAAACCTAACTTTTTAGTCGATAAAGCAAATATTAAACATATGCCTAGTATATTCACTAAAAAAAATACTATGGGTCAATGCTGGAAGGTGCTTAGAATCACTTGCTCTGGTTCGTGGATAGTCCCCTTTAATACATTTTAGATTATTTTAATAAAATAAAAATCCACAAATCCCTGATAATACTGGAATCAAAGGGCATGTTAATAATTTCATTCATAGCCTTGTCCTTCACTTCCTGATATCAGAGGTACAGAGTTAAGTATATTATAATGTATATTATAAGCATGACATTGATAACAAAAATAGAGGAATGTCTTGGTACACTGAGTCGTACTTGTGAATAGCTTCAGATTAAGACATTATTTACACTATTGTAGGGACTGGGAAAGCGTAAATTGGCCGTAAACAATCCCAAGACAAACCTAAAACGAAAGCTATCCTTGGAACTATGTGAAGTGAAGGTACCATAAAATGGAGAACTCAATCGAATCAGTAGTTTTCGAAATCTTAAGCTACTGACAAAAAATCTTACAACTTTATATAGCATGTTAAAAACAATTTACTTATTCGTATAGCCCTGCCTTAGGTAGAATATCATTATAGAAAATATCTTGTAGTTTAGATCTGTGGTAATGTTGCTTTGCAAATATCCTTCTCCGTTGTACATCCTAAGGAAATACGCACTCAACAATTAGAAACTGTTTCATGCAGCGTTGCGGATCCGTTTGATTTTGGTGCGGCTCCGGCTCCGGATTTGGCTCCGGCTCCGACCTAAAATCAAGAAAAAGTCGACATATTTTTTTTCCCACGTCTATTTTTGACTTTAGAAGGTTTTAAAAGTTCAATTTTTGATAAAAATGGAGTTGAAAAACTTAAAAGGGGCATTTGCACATGACAAAAACAGAGTTACCAAATTATAATTAACTAGCGGCTACATTCCCTAGAGGCCTCTAGGGGCACTTGAAGAGGGTGGAGTTTAACTTGATAACTCATTTATTTTTTTGGATTTGAAAAGAAATTGTAAGAAATATTTTTTTCAATTTTAGTTTTAAAAATAAATTTTTTTAGAGGGGAGATATTTTTTCTAGTGGCGATTTCCTTGGGATTGTGGTGGTACCCTCCCCCAAAATAGTTATAAATCTTCCCAGGACATATGAGAAGCTACCTTGTAGAAGAAAGCCATGTGGGTTCAGTGGTTAGCGAGATCCTTCGGTACAAACAAACAAACAGACAGAAATCCTGTTTCTTTATTATAAGGATAAAAAATCTCTTTATTTGGCTAGTCCGGGGCCGTTTCTTAACGAAAATTTCGGCTCCAGCTCCGGCAAAATATGGCGGCTCCACGGCTCCCGGCTCCACAACGCTGGTTTCATGAATCCTTCACTGGAGCTTAAACTTCTTCATCAAATAATAGCCTAATACCCGAACATTACCAACATTAAGAATAAGCAGGGATGCAGGGAGCTAGGGGATAAGACAATGGATGATACATCCATAATGTTGATTAAAATTAAAAGAACCCTTTCTGTAGATAAAAATTATTGTTTGAAATTAGAACACGATTAGTTTGGACACCATTTGTATTCTAAAATGACAATAAATTGTGAATTTCTAATTGTTGAGTGTGCCTTTAAAGTTCTGTTATCAGAATAATGATGAGGTCTGTATTTGTAAGGTCCCAGTCCATCCCATTCAAACCATTCCTGCACAGGTTTACCCTCAAATCTCTTTACACCTGAACATTAAGATCTATTGAACAGCTTCCTAATGAACATCGAAAGCTCATACCTACCATTTTCTCCCCTTTTTATTGAATGTCATGTCACATTCTTGTTAATTACATAAATCAAAAGCGAATACAAAAAATCTGGTTTTTAATCTTATAATTGTACATTCTATATCCGCCTGTTTATATTACGATGCGAGGCATAACTATTATTTTTCAAAGTCTTGGTACTAGGTAAATCTGACAAGTCAAAAATAGATAAATTAAATCACAGGCTAATATAGCCGAACAAATAGATGATTTGATCTAAATATTTATTTTACCTTTCCAGGGGTTTCTATCCTGTCTGTATACTTTTCTATTGTTTCGAACTTGGGTAGCTGACCCTAACACCTAAAAGAAAGAATTAAAGAAGTATCTTATTTAATCCTAATTTTTGTTCTTTTTCTCAATTCTAATCTAACCAACCACACATGCGGAAGGGGGGTGTAGAGGGGTGTACTCCAACAACCCCCATTAATATTGAAATTAAGTCGGATTTACGTCCCCTTTTCTTAACCCCAACAAGATTTCACATCCCCCTAGAAAAACTCCATGCACGCCACTGATTCTAACCATTACATAAATGCAGCTTGTATCGTTAGTATTAAACTAGAGCTAAGTGGCACGTGGGTGTCCTAACTATCTTTTAACATTATATTTTTTTATGTGAATTTCGTAGACTTCTTTTGTTACACTACTAATGGATACCATTGTTCTAGTATTATATTTTTACAAATGTATATACCTCTATGTTATTAAATTGATTAATATTTAGTCTTGTAAAACCGGAAACACCACTCGAATAAACATTTGATAACGCATTTTTCACAAGTCCACCCAAAAACCCGGCCATAATGATTCAATTCTGAAATATTCGTATTAATATGAAATAATAATCACAATAAAAAAGCTCTAAAATTAATCTGTCATTGGTATGAAAAAGAAAAGTTGTACTATTTATTTAATATTATAAGCGATAGGTATGAAAATATAAAATAATAATAAGGTAAGAAATTAAATCACAGACAACCATTAAATACATTAAAAATACTTAAATAATAGGTAAGCATTACAAAAATCCCTTTTTCAATATTTGACCTCATCTGACATTAGGATTGTATGAGGTTCCAAAAATATGTTAAATAGATTAAGATAGGTATTACAACTTTAAAATTGTATTTCTATGTTATATTTAGGTAAGTAAGTTTTTAAATATTTGGTAGTATTTAAAAAGAAAATTTGCCATATGCAAGAAAAACTGTACTAACTAATGTTAAATGGGCTTATGGCACTTAACTTAAGAAGAAATTTTCAAACACAGCACTAAAAGGGTAAAATTAAGCTCCTTGAATATTTTTTTCAAAGCAGTTTAAAGCTTTAATTTTTTTTTAATTTGGACTTTTATAAAATACTATTCCACTGGTGAATAATGAATAACTTTAGACTCTATTTCATAGCAATAAAGGTGTAAAAAATTTAATTTTAACTATTTCATACTTCGGATTTTATGCTATAATGCAAAGTAATGAGTGACATTATATTTTGAGACCACTTAATTTAGAGGAGAGTACATCCAAATTCCAAATAACCAAGGCGCCATCTCCAGCAGTTGTGGACACACTCTTAGCATCCAACTTGTTTCCCTCCATGACGCGCATGCTGTTGATCTGATTCTGATGCGTAGTGGCTAGTCGTGAGTCACGCGACTCTTGTCCAACATCATCCTTGTTTTTAAACAAGTCCCTGGCGCCTAGGGTGGCAGCAGCTTCCATTGGTGTGCTAGTATCTTCAAGCTTTGACCCTTGGATAAGTTTACCAGAAGCATCAACGCTGAATGCCACAGGAACACAATCATGTCCTGCAGCAAGAAGCTTACTTTGTCCAATCCAAATAAGGCTCAGGAATGGGAGAAGATTAGTTTTCAGCTTCATCATAACCATTCCATTTGGAGCATCAGCAATAGCAATGCTTGAATCATGTCCAACCCAAGCTAGACGTGTACCATCTTCATTGAACGCCACAGAATGGATCCATCCACCACCAGTTGGCGAATTAGAGAATTCAGCCATCAAGTTTGCAAACGGCATTTTTGCGCCCCATTCGGTCGCGCTTGGTTTAGCCTCAATTTCTTTGATATAAGTGGAGAAGACACGCACTTTGAAGTCACTACCGCCAGCCGCTAGCAGGATGTTGTTAGGGTGCCAGTCTACAGTTGTGATGGTGGATCGGATAGGCTTCCTGATATGCTTGGCAACCCACCAATCCTTTTCCTCATCCAGATAACAAATGGAAATAATTCTTGCGCCAGAGCCGACAGCGAATTTGTTTTCCTGTGGGGACCAGCGGACGCAAGTGGCTGCGCGATTTATTCTCAACATGACAAGAGAATATTTCCACTTGCCGTCGGGTCCCTGCACCCAGACATAAGCGTTACGATCAGCGCTACATGTAACAATCCTGAAAAATAAAAGAATCGAATGTCATGATGTTGAGACACTGTAATTAATCAAAAGGTAGTATTTAAAATTCAAAAACTACAACTTATACCTGTTCGTTTTAGGAGCCCAATCAATATCGTTGACTCTCAAATCGTGTTGGTCGAGGATGTCAGTTTGGGTCCAACCAGGACTTGAACGCTTGTACAGTTCAACCACCTAACATCAACACACAATTAATGCTTTAGAGAATATTGATTTAAAGACAAAACAAAATTAAGCCAAAGAAAATTCAATATTTTACTTAGATAGGTCCGTGAGCCTGTCTTTATCTCAAAGCTATTTTAGTTATTACAGGCCTTAGGATTATCGCAACGATTTCAAACCTGCTAGGATGATTCCTATAAGAGTTCGGTGAAAATTAGAAAACATAGGTAGGAAATATATAGTCATAATTATATCGATCGTGTATTTATAACATGTTGATTTTATACGTTTTAGAAGTTACGTTTGTAGATCTTAATGGTGTAACGTTTTATGAAAATTACCGTTCGTTTTAATCTTTGAATTGAATATAAATTTCACAATGATGTGGCGCAATGAAGCAATAATTTTAAGTAACTACCTAAACCCTTATTCATAAATGAATTATTCTATATTATCATTACTCTACCTTATCGTTGTGAGAAATGGCGATTGTTTGTCTGTCCGGGGACCAAGCATGACACTGGATGGGAATAGCGGGGCCTAATTTATGCGCTGAAGCCATTTTTCTTTGATGTTAGAACTTTTCAATTCTGTGGATTCTGAGCAATCTACACAGAAAATTTATCTCTGAAATATAAAATGATTAGTTTAACTTGGTATAAGAGGACTTAAAAAAAAAACAATTAAAATAATATCAAACGAAATCAGATAACGTATTTATCAACATATAGTCTATAAATTAGTCATTGTATAGCATTTGCTCTGAACTAATTCTATTTTTCCAAAATATTTTATCAAATAAAGTTAATAATTGATAGCGGCATTGGCACGCACGCCTTTCAAATAAATGTCGTCGGCCTCATATTATGACAGATGTCGTCGTCTAATTAATATATTACGACAAAAGGGTATTTCTAGGAACTTGTTTTGACTGTTAATAACAGCTTACTTTGAAATATTAAATTACTATTTTTTTTAAACAAGAATTATTCAAATGAATAATTTCGCCCCTATCTTCTCAAAGCAACAGAAAAATGATGCTTAGGACACAATAACCAATACAAATGTTTAGGTCAAATCTCAAATTTTTGGGTGATATGACCTAGTATTTTGCCTCTAAAAAGCCCACAACTTTCTTAAAAATATAGGAATGAACACGGTTTACGAGCTCTTGGCTGTCGTAGCGAAAGCGATATATTCTTTTAATATATTATATAGGATGATTCTTGAATAAAGGAAATCTTTATAAATGATGCTGTAATTGTTGAAGCCTTAAATATTATGGAAACCGCCGTTGCAAACTAGCGAAATGCCGCGTTTTCTTACATAAACAAGATTTGTTCCCTTTCCCTTCACTTACCATCCCTTCCCTTTTTATCTCCCCTCTTATGCACACTTTCCCCTTTTTACTTTACTTTCAACCTTTCCCCTACCACTTTTGCTACCCTTCAATAGATGTACACACCCACCATAAGTTTAGAGCGACCCAAAAATATTATTACGAATTAAAGTCTAAAAGTGATGTAATTATGTTTTTTTATTTATTGATACTTTTGTCGATTTATCCTAAAATTGTAAGGTTTATTGTCAGATGCATAAGATCTCAGAAATTGTTGAACCGTATGGGTTGTTTACTAATTCTGATTAAATGTCTTGGGTTAGTTTTAGGAATATTTGAGACCTTCTCTCGTTGGTGCTAGAGGCGAGGCAGCTAGCTATACCTTTTTTAATCAGAAGACATAAAAACATACCTAGTGTAAAACATTGATAATTATATTTTTAAAGGCGCGTTCATTAATATTATTTTTTAAGTTAAAATTAAACTTAAATAATATGCTTATGAGGATTCAGGAATTAAGTCAACTTGATTAATTCATGCATTTTAATTTTTGGACAGCGTAATAAACGGTTAATAACTCTATTCTTTTTCACTTGATGTTTTGTACATTTAGGTTGCAATCTCATATTAAAAAATGGTTTTTGATGTATATTGTTTGTTTTTGGTTTCTTTGTTTCCTAAATCTAATCCTCAAGTGTTCTTGTTACTTTTTTGCCTCTGTTAATTATATATATCCGGCCATATGATCGGTTCACCGTTTGGTCGTTAGCAGCCTTTAAGGTAAAGGATTTTGAAGATAATTGTTACCTTACCATGGACAATAATGGGAGAGGTAGGCCGGTTTCGGGTAAAATCCGTGAAGGTATGTGTTTTAAGGCTTAGATATAGTAGTAAAACGATAATATTCATTAAATGTGTGTATTTCTTATTGAAAAGAGCCATAGACAAATTTTTTTTTTTTTTAAGTTAACATAAATTTTTATCGTTCTACTACTGTTTTTAACTTATAACTTATAACCTTTACGGATTTTACCCGAAACCTACCTCTCCCTTTTACCATACTGCACTAGATATCCCTTGTTTTAAACAAAACACAGCACAAAATATTTTATTATTTTTCAGAGAACATAAACATTCAATCATAAAATGTGAAAAAATACAGATACAATCTAATAGACAATTAAAAATAAGTGTATATGGACTTTTAAAATGACCCTGGATAATCAGCTGGGCGGTCAGAACACGACAACAACCACACAAAGACGGGCGATCGACCCGCCGCTTCCCGTTCCCGAAAAGAATGCGGCCGGCGGAAATGAGAGAAAAGTGATGGGCGGTCAGAGCGGCCAGATGCCCTGGTTCCACGGCAAAATTAGCCGCGAACTGGCGGAGAAGTTATTAACGCCGCGCAAGGATGGACTGTTCCTTGTGCGTGAAAGTACAAATTTTCCAGGGATATAGTGATACGTGAAAATGTTATTGTGGTTTTTGCCAACTGAAAGTACTATTAATAACGGGGAGAGAGGTGACTTTAGGCTGTCTATTACACTAGTCTCCATAGTTTTATTATAACGTGTTTTCTTAATCATGGCTTTACAACTTTGGTTACTTTTATTGAATCTGATAGGTTGGTTGTTTGGTAAACTGAGTGTTCAAACGTTTTAACCATTAATTGTAATCTACAGAACGGGTAATTTTGTCTATCTTCATTGGTAATATTAAGTAATTTCTGGGCCATTGTCTTATCCCTTTAGATCCCTATATCAATAAAGTATTTGTCTTTAATGGTATTTTCTTCAGATAGCACAATCATTCTTACGTTAGTAAGAACTACTCTTCTGATCTCGAATCCTCTTCCCCTAAATTAAAGTTTACAACTATAAGGCATTTGTAAAGCTTATCAATAAAGATCAAAATGTAAAACTTATTCAAGATTTTCCTCGATTCAAAAATTTCATGCACATAGTACATACGATCAAAGCGAATGTGTCTAAGCTTTTTTTAGGGGATGGGGGCGTATATAACATCGTGTTCCTTTAACGTCTTTGTAAACTCTTGTTATCCCTATATCCTTGTGACTTGTAGGAGACTTTACACTGTGTGTTTGTTTTGATAGCAGAGTTGAACATTACAGAATAATTCTACAGGTAAGGATTACAATAAATCTATAAGTATAGATGTATAACCTAGAATATTACCTGCCCCAAGTGATGGGGACCTTTTTCGTCGGCTAGCAATTTGCTTTTGGCTTACATAGCGACTAGGTTGTGTTTATATTTACGACGCCACCGGCTGACATTTAAAGACCTGATTGAAAGTCAGCACAGGGTCCCACCCTTTGGGTAGAGTTTCATATAGCTCGTTCCCACTCTATTCTTTTATTATAACAGGATTATAACTGAATACTAGCATTACTGCTTAACAAAGAAAGATTATTTTGTATTGATATATCATGTTTTTCAAAGAAGGTTATCTTTATTTTTTTCTCCTTTATGTTTTCACAAGTACGTTATTAAAAAAATGTAAGGAGTATCAAATTCTTTGTTTGTGATTTACAATCTTAAAATCCATAAACTGTATCATAACTACATTAGTGTTTCATAAGTTTTAAAATGCTAATTTTCCTAATTTCTTTTGTAATCTTTTGTGTAATGTAGGATAACAGAATAACTATCGATGAGGAAGAATATTTTGATACACTAGCCAGTTTGGTTCTACATTATCAGGTAAAGTTATATAATGTACCTAATGTATATAGAATATACGTGGATATTATGACAGGGGAAAAATTGTCGTTAAGAGGGGGGGGGGGCGTAATGACATCTAAACTTAAACATTGAGCAAAATGGTTCAAATATTGAGCTAGATGCTTGAAACTTGGTAAATAAGCCTAATTTTATTTTTTTTTTTCATTTAGATGTAGTACCTATAGGACTAGGCTTATGTACCAAGAGTTATGAATCTAGCTCAGTATTTAAACCATTTTATTCACTTCTCAAGTTTAGATATCATTACGCCCCCACCCTTTAGGTTGCTAACATGGACCTGGTATATTGGTCATTAGTTCTTCCAGTAGTAGGTAAGGGGATGGGAGGGAAGAGGGAAATCGTTATATTAGAATATGATAATGTGGTGTATGATCCAAGTAATAATATTTACATTAATAATGTTTTGTGTTTTTATTATCATGCCTCCATTACCAGGATTATTTAAAGTTATTTTTATAGGGTATTTTTATTAGGTCCATGTTTCATTAGGTATATAACATTATTATAGAAAACTTATAACTTATTCCTCTTTTTTCAGAGAGACGCTGATGGATTATGTACGGCTCTAGGAGAGCCCCTTCCCGCCAGGAAAACCTCCTCTGACACCCCCCACCCACACCAACACACTACAAATAACTGTTCAGAGTCCCAACTCTCATCTCAAGACTCCTTTCTGATTGATAAATCCGTGTTCGAAGAGGCGGGTTGGGTTATTAATGGCGATGACATTACGGTAATAATTACGGATATTTTTTTATCGCCTTTTATTAAAATTACGAGTTATATAGCATCAGAAGAGTCGAGCTATCAAAGAGTTATAACATTCTACCCATTTCTCTACCTGAATATTGAAAATAATAACATTAAAAATACTTCGAACATTCTTATCATTTACCTAACTGACATGTTTATTACTTGTTAAAAATGAATATTAGGAAAACAAACGCAGATAAAAAATATGTTAACACTTTTATTTGTCATTTCTTATCTCTTGGCAAATACGCATTAAAAATCATCTAAAAAATGAATGGTGTGATTGTAAATTACAATCATTGGGTTGATTTATTTAACAAAGTAAAATTAATACCTAGTTCAATCCTGTTATGCATGAAATATCCTTTTTAATTTAAAAATTTGAATTAAATGAGAAGAAAATTTATAAATCTTCAACTCCATTTAAAGCACATGTAAAATCATGTGAAAGGAAAAATGTATGTTGTGGGTGTTTTATAATAGAATACTTAAAAGTTTAATCAAATAAATGTGTTCTATTTTAGTTACAAGAAAAAATCGGTAAAGGAGAATTTGGTGACGTCAGACTTGGAGTGTATAAAGGGAGTCAGGTTAGTTGCATTTTCCAGAGTTTTGAAGTCAGTATACCTCAAAACCAACCCAATATACATCTATACCCTGTAATATAAAGTAGTAATGTTATCTGTATGTCCGTTCAGATTTAAATCCAATGAATGTTGGGTGCATATTAACGTTTGTGTTGAATAATAGCTCCGCTCCAAACCGAAACAATTGAGGAATCCTATTATATACAGCAATAAGGTTTTTATTGTCTGAATTTTAAGATTTTGATAACTACTGAACTGATTGTGTTCTCTATTTTAATTAGGTTGCGCATAGGTCCTGTGATGGTTTAAGACGATTTCATTTTTAGATTTAGGTCTTGGGGTGGTTTTAAGCTATTCTTCTAGCAGCCCCTATCTGACCATTTAAACAATATTTGATTATTTATTCGGGTTCTTCGCCAAAGTCATGCCTTTTAAACTATTTTAATTTATGTTTAGAAAGTAAAAAGGAATTATTTGAATGTCAAGTTTTATGTATATTTGTGCTACTTAAATGACCTTAAAATTGCTTGAAATTATTGAAATCAGGAATAGAGGGAAAGTTTCTGGAAAGTTTACAAGCAAAGCTTTTCATTAGGCGCTCACTCATATAATTGTTGCTTTCACACGAAGTACAGTTTGAGCACAGATCCACCCCCCCCGTCCTCCTTCTTAATTTGAAATAAATTGAAAATAAGTAGAGGATGGTATTTTTCCCCTATGCCTGTAATATGCTAATATGCGTGGAGCCTTTATCCTGTGGGGCTACTCATTACCCAATATAACCTAACCTGAATTAACTTAAACTAGGGCGGGGGGGGGGGGGGGTTTAGGCAAACAAAGGGTAAAAAATGGTTTACTGGGAAGTTTTATTACAAATTTTATGTGAAAATTTTTATTT
>LS047746.1:0-15536 GCA_900241095.1 Acartia tonsa | reverse complement strand
TTCCTACAAATTTATTGGATTAAACTGGATTTCATGCCCTTTCTTTGATAACTCTTATATTGAATTAATTGCCCATTGTCCCCTCCCTTACTCCCTGCTTTCCAACCCTCAAAATAAAAAGCTTTGACGGCCCTTGATTGTATGGTTGCAAGAATTGTATCAAGCTACGTGAAGACTAATCTATTAAAATTGAGCCGCTATACATGAATTTGATTAATGCTTGTGGCTTTATTATTATTTAATAATTAATTTAAGCTGGAATATTAAAAGTAAATAAGGATCTGATAAATACATTTAATCGATGCTCAAACGTTTATAACCTTTTCTAGTACTTATTATATTTTATATTTTCCTAGGATAAAAGTAATGATTCAAGTAGTAACAGCACTTAAAAAAATGTGATTTAAAATTAATCTGCCAAGTATTTCTAATTATTTTTTACCTATTTTTATTGACAATGTTATTATCATATAAGTTTTTTTATATAGGTAGGTTGATTAAGTGGGTTTGAGAAAAAATCTTGCACATAAAAAAATGTATAGATATTGAGAAAAAATATTAATTTGTATTTTAATATCTTTATTCGTTTATCAGTAAGCCTGAAAATTTAAATTGTTTTCTAGTCAAGAAAAATAACTTCTTAAAAATACAATTATGCAAGGTTTTAATTATAAGCTATTTTTTCAAAATGAGGGTAATTCAAGAAAGAGGTTTAAAGAGACTTTTAAAATCACCAAATCAATCAAATACAATACATGTACAAAAACGAATGAACGTATTAGGGGGTTAAACTCTCTAAGTATTTTTCATGAATTGTCTTCTTAAAATGTTTTTTTTACATAAAACTATTTTACGCGTTGTTTTTTTTTATTGCGTACTGTATGTATTTGTTTATTAACCTATCTCAAAAAAAATCAATAACACACACATAAAGTAAATATCCACAATACATTGCCAATATGCTTTTGTAGGCATTTTATTTTGTTTTATGTTTATTGAATTGTTATTTTCAAAACAAAAGATCAACTATATTTAAAGTTTCACAAACTTAAACTGAACTTTGACATGATTGTTCCATTTCCACCTTACATACATTTTCAAACATTTGGTATAAAATTGGAACCAAGGATTTACATCTGTATACTTTCCAGTTTTGACATTTTAATATGTTAAAATAATGCGACTTTAAAAATTTTTAAAGTACATTTAAGTTAAAGAAGACTTAACCCTAATCCGCTTTGTTCTATTTAGAAAAGAATCTCATTAAAGGCTAGGTCGTTACAAAACTAGGACCTCCCCTTACTTATAAATGAACATTGACCTTTTTCCGTTCTTTTATATTAATATTGTTTTATACCTAATTACCTAACTCTTGTCGCTATCACTGATTTAGGTTAAGTAAGACCTATTTTAATATGCCTCTAAATCTAAATATATTCCATATATGCCGTTGAAAGACTTTAAAATATGTTGTGTTAAGTTATGTATTTTGTCATACCAAAATGCATAAAGATTATCTTAAACCCAACATTACTTTACATTTCATAAGATTTAGGGCCTGTTTACAAGTCATATATAACTTAAAATCACTTTAGGGACTTGGCAGGTAAAGCCTAATAATTTGTTGTAATTTTTCATCTTTGAACCATATTTATTATGCAACGATGCTTGAAAAGCTTTAGGCTTTGGACATTAAAGAATATTAGGTAATCCGCACACATTACCATGGGATAGAAATAAACATTTTTATTAATATATTATCCACAGAAACGTAAATAAGATAAATGAAATTATAATTAAAGTCTAAAAAACTATACAAAAAGTATTTATTTATGTATTGGATATTTTTCCTTTAAAGAAAAACATTTCTTACATTGAGTAAGTCGAACTACATATATTTCCAATTCTTATCCATATATTGGTTTCCAATTTTAACCAAATTGGCGAATTTTATTTATATTTGAAACATTATATTAAACATAAATAAATGCAATAATTACAATTCAAAATAATAAAAAAAAAACAGAAAATGCCTGCAAAACCGTATTACCCTCAATTATCTACTTAAAAAATGAAAATTTAACATTTATTGACAAATCCTGCCAATAGAGAATGTTTTTTTCTCGTTTTTTAAGTACATACCTAACCTTGTTGTTCACCATCACAATTTTTAAAATACCAGGGCTCGGCAGCCTTGCGCCAGCTGCGTGTAAATCTCAGTGAAATCGTCATATTTTAGCTTTAAAATTTAGCTGGATGTTAAAAACTGTTCTTAAACAGACTATTTTATCTTTCGAATTTTTTTATGCACACAAGCAGGTTTAAATTTGAGGCTTATGCGCACTGCGCAGCTGCCGAGCTCTGATAACTACCAATTTAACCTGACGTTTGTTATCAAGGAGAAACTTGTAACTTCCAGTTTTTATACTTAAAATCCTGTACTTACCTAATCAGGGAAGCAGGGATTGGGTGGCTGAAGAGATTATTTTTTTTCAAATGTAAAAACAAATTTGTGGAGGTATTAGCGTAGATATTCTCCGATCCATGTTTCAAGGATACCTTTACAAATTTAAGAAATTTAAGTGTCTTTTATGAACCAGTAAATTATTATTGATTTATTTTCATGGATACCAAGATTACGAGATGCCTACAAAGTATATCCATCTCTTTTGAAAATCTCTTTTCTTCTCAAGCCTAATCCCTAAATTCCTTGTACTTAATCTTTTAGCTTCCAATGTAAACCTGGTTACAGACCTAGAGGCCAGGGAAGCAGCCCCTGTGTTTCTGGTCACCTGGATCAATTTTTATACTTGTAAAGATATTTTTATACGCCTCTTAACAAATATTATTATATTTATGTTACTGTGATTGTGTATTTAAAAAGAAAGGGATCAAGTGCAGTTTTCACTGTAAAATGTTTCTGGTAACGATTATCTTCAAAAATATATAAACTTTAAAGGTTGCTTGCTGGCAAACAGCTGAACGCACGTCGTACATGTCATGCCCGCACACCGTGTCAAGCGGCATAAGAAGCCTATAAATAATCTGACATATCTGTGCACTGCGAGATAACTGCATTTTTTAGTAAGACTATTCCAGATTGTTTTTAGGCCTTATTTGTCCATTGAAATTTTGTGCGAGCATTTTAACTTTTACGTTCCACCGTTTGGCCGTTAGCAGCCTTTAAAGTTCATAAATCTTTTGAGATAATCGATAACAGTAACATTTTACCGTGGACTGCACATGATCCAAAAGAAAAAGAATAATTCTAGATAGATTTTTAAGTTGACCTCGACAAGCTTGTAATAGAAATAGTAAAGATCAAATCTTCTTTTAGAATTATTCTAATAGTTATAGACAAGTAAATGTTTTTTGCAGTATGGGTTCCAACTCGTTTTATTTCCGCTGGATTAGAACCGGTTCTCAGCCATACTGAAAAATAGTATCGTATAAATGACAATTTTCCACGAATATTAAGATATAAATTATATGATTAACACAAGTTTTGTTAACTCAGGCCTTTTAATCTTATAATTTTTATTTCAATATCCACTGAAAGCTGTCTAATACGATGCAAAAAATATAAATTCTATCAATCTAAAAGTAAGATATTAAATATTTTGAACAATTGCAAGAATTAAGGGTCCACCATAAAAAAAAAGTTTTTAACATTCCATTTTTTTTCTTGCCAGTGAAAAAATTCTTTTTGTTTCAAAATTAATCAACAAATATTAATGTGCTGTGCTTGTTATTAATAATATTAATACTTCTTCATAGATTTTTATAGAAAAGTTAAGTAAGTTGTAATAAGATTAGTAAAAATAAGTTTGAAAGTTTCATAATTAGGATACATAGAAATTTCAGTAATTTGTAATTTTGGGATAAAAATTCGAAAAATATTTAATTTGTTTTTTCATCAATGCAAGATTAAGTATAAAAATCCTGCATTTCATTTGAAAGTTAAATGTACAAAATTAATTTCTTGTTATCAATTAATTAAAAAGATTCTCTGAAAAAAAATAATTTTTAATGTTTTTATGTCGTTTTATATGAATAGACTTATGTAATATTGTTGTAGATTTTTTTTATAATTTTGTGGATTTTTAAGACTTGGATTGTACATAATTGAAAAAGTTAAGTTTCTTAAAGCAGCTAATATTTAAGCTTGTAATAACCAATAACAAGTAGAAAGTCAAGTATTATTTTTTCATCATTTTTGTCCTTTTAACTGAATAACAAAAAAAGTCCACTACTGCTAAACTCCTAGATGCCAAACTTACTGAATTATTCCTTTCATTATCATTATTATCAATTGTTTTTTTTTTCTTTTTGTACTTTTTAACAATAAATATTTACAGATAAATTTTTTTGTTGTTGCTAGATTATTGTTATTACTGTCATATCAATTCAAATATATAGGTACGCTCTGCTGCTGTGTAAGACGCATTCCTTTGCTAAACATCTACAGTATTCCATATTTTAAAGTAACATGATCTGTGTCTGTCTGTGTGTTCGTCTGTTCCGACGGATCTTGCTTACAGCTGAACGAATATAGCTTCTCAGGTCCTGAGAAGGTTTATAGCTATTTTGGGGTATGGTACCATCACCCTTCTATGAGAAATCACCCCTAAAGATTGAATTACATGTGATTTTTCTGTATTTTATTTTAAGACTTAAAAGTGTAGAGTGGACCCAACCTAAATCGCCTAGCCCTAGGGAATTTAAACCGGTTTTACAGTCATTTAATACCATATAATCACCGATGACCTACCACACCAGATACTTTGTGAAAGGTTGAGTGATTGTATGAGTTGATAAAGCAGCTTTATTTTGTGTTCTATGAAGAGAGAAGACTAAATACAATATTCACTATTTACTAACACAGAAAAAGGTTTAGGTAAAATTATATAATAGTTAGGTATTTAACGCGTCGTATTATAGACAGTTTTCTTCGGATGTTGAAATAAAAAATGATAAGATACAAAATTTGTTAGACCCAAAGGGATCGAAGCCCGGCTAACAAAATTGGTTTCAATTTCATGAATTTTTTTTATATTCGTGGAATATCGTCAGTAATACATGCTGTACATGAGTATGGCTTGGAACCAGTTCAAATCCAGCGAAAATTAATAGGTTTCGAAGCGTCACTGTAAATTTACTCTTAAATATTTGTGCAAAATTGTCTGTAATACAATGCCATACTGGAAATTAAATCAAATGAACATACGGTTCTGCAGGAGACCTAAACGTCCAGGACATCACCCTGTCGTTTATTTTCAAAGAAACATGATATTTTTAGCCCCTGCGTGGTCCTCCTCCTACGGTGGGAGACCAACAAGTAACTTTTGTTTCTCTCAATAAACCAGACCCTGTTGTCCATGGGGTTCCAAGTTTCCTGTTTGCTGAAGAAAGATGAAAGGTTAAACTTTAAACGTGTATACAATCTACAAATAATCACAAGCACAATTTACACTTTTGTTCAGGCTAGCCAGTAAAGATTGACCTACAATCTTTTATAAATTGTTAAAGATAATGCGTGTATGCCTTATATAAATCATCAAATAAACAAATATTTGGTGAGGCTATCGAGCAAAGCAGAGTCCTTACTTTATTTAAGCATCTACATAATTTGCAGAAATGTTGGGGGAAATTAAAAAGACATGACTACATATTCCATCGCAGCGTTAAGAATGGTACCTACTGATGCTGTCAGGCGCGTGACATCAATAGTAAGTGAAGGGGGAACGCCTCGGCCCATAAAAGGCGTAAATCATTACCTTGCAGAGTTGTGATTTCCAGAAAAAAGGTCGTGCAATCAAAGAGTTGGTTGTCTATCTGTCGAATGGACGCTTTTAGATCACAAATATAAGACGTGGAGTATGTTTCATGTTTTGTGAAGATGTCTAGAACCCAAAGCGACACCAAGACCCCTAGAGGTCATCATCTTCATATTATAAATAGAACCTTAAGGTTTGTATGTAAATTTGTTCATGCTAACCACTAAAGAATTGGCTTCATAACCCTACAACTATTTTTAGTAGCGATGCTACTCTGTAAATTACTTTGTTCTTTCGGCAGTCATTCCGTGACGCTCCCTAGTAGTTTTTACCACTTTTCAATCAGATTAGAAATTCACTCACTAGTTTTCAGATTTAAATCTGTCACAATATGAAACTTTGTTAACAAAGTTCAGAATATGACAAAATTTTACTATGATTCAGATTTCTATCTGAAATTTAGTGACATTATGTCAGGTTATTTTCTCATTTTTGGCAATGCAATCAAATCTGACACAAAGTCATATATGACATGTAGTGACATAGAGTCAGAGTTGAGAAAATTACTTAATCTGACATATTGTTACCAAAAGTCATATATGACATGTAGTGACATAGAGTCAGAGGTGGGAACTTTACCTAGTCTGACACAGTGTTACCAAAAGTCATTTAGTGACATAGAGTCAGAGTTGGGGAAATTACATAATCTGACATATTGTTACCAAGTGTCATATATGAGATTTAGTGACATAGACTCAGAGTTGAGAAAATTACCTATTCTGACACATTATTACCAAAATATTTTTGCGGTGTTAGGGGGTGCATAAAACTGCTTATATAGAAATAGAACGTAAGAATTAGGTTTTGATTGTAGAAGGCCTTCGCTTTTCGGATGAATACCAATAGACTAAAGCTCATGCATGCTAAGAAATCGATAAGACAAACGAGCCAACCTTAGAAAAAATCTTCCCTCTCAAGAATGATCGAAAGCTTTGTTTAGTTCAAACTGCACATAATTACTATAAAAAAAAATTTCCATGGACAACTTTCTACAAATAAGAAAATAAAATCGTGGCCAACAAAATACTTGTAGAGATGGTACCCTTCAAAAAAGAAATTATAAAAAGGCATTCTTGTTCTATTTTACCCTAAGAATATTTCGCATGTCTACACACTTTCTCACTATTAAGTTCAGCCACATTTTTAACATTCACATTTTTTTCCATTTTTTGAAAAGTTATAAATGCGAAGTATATTTTTGGGACATTTATACACTCTATAATTAACTAAATATGTCTGTCTTTCGGTCAGTAACGGGGAGATTTTATTTTCTCGGCTGCTTTATAAGTAAAAAGGCCAAAAACTTCCTGTCAAAATTCCCAACATTATGAAGCAATACTAACTTTAAAACAGATTATAGTCTAAACCTTACCAAAATATGTCTTTAAAAAAAATTCAAACGGGTTCTAATTTGAAGCTTAGTCGCTGCGAACGCGCGGCTGCCAAGCCTTAGATTTTTTACTAAAGTATTGACATTAAAAAAAAAACATTAACTGATCGCATCACGTATTTAGTTTTGTAAGCAGAGCTCGGCAGCCGTACATATGCCTCAAATTCAAACCTGCTTGTGAGAAGTACAAATTTAAAAAAATGGATTTCCTGTTTAGGAAGAGGTTTAGACATCCAGCGTGGCCGCCGAGCCCTGGTTGTAAGCCAGGAACCGAACCAGGCACCTCATTACAACGCGCGTGTCAATATTCGTAGTGTAATATGGTCAATTGTTGTTGTACAAATTGCTCTGAATATTCTACCATCAAAGGAATTTTTTATCCTTTATCTTTGCACGAATACCTATTTTAAGTAGGGGAGGGGGGTTATACCATAGACAGCAATTTCCGGCGGAAAACACCCTATTTTTTTTTAAAAAATCGACTGTTAAGTAAGCTACGACTGCAGATTTTTTATTGGTAAATTTTGTTGAAAGAGGTTCTGTAATTGAAGGGGCAGGGTAGAGTAGAAAATAGCCTAAATACATTCATCTATCAATAAAATGACCTAAAACCACCCTGCGACCGATTTAAGCTTCACTAAAATCGAAAGCTTATCGGTTCAGTAGTTATCGCTATCTTAAGCTACGAACAAAAAAACCTTATCCTATTATATAAGTTTTTTGTAATCTGAAGCTTAAGATTTAGTCCCCGCTAATGTAATAGGATAGGATTGCTTGCGATTGTGAATTGCTCGATGCTTTTATTGACGGTTGTGATTTATAGACAATTCGGCTGTGGCTCCTCTTCCCTAAAAAAATGTTTACAGGTCATGAGAAGGATTTAGGTAAGCTCCTTGGGATTTTTTAAAAGCAAACTATTGTATACCTACTGAATACACAATTTATGCAAACATTTATATAAGCATAAATATGACGCTAATATGCTTTATTTGTTTTGATATGATAACGAAAAGCTTAAATATTAATGCATTTTTATACTATTTAAATTGTAAACTTATTGTAATGCGATCTAAATAATTCATTTGCTGCTAAATTAAATATAATAATTCCTTGTGCAAATAATGTTGTTTTGACTAAATGAAGCGAGGCTTTCTATTTTTAGGGATGTACTGTGCGTCCGTCCATAACGGTTAGCTCTTACTTAGCCTTAATTTCGACTTAGATTTATCAATTATATAATCCTTACCAAAAAGCTCGTAAAAGTTAAAGCTTGCTAATTTTTAACTTTTTGCATGATATAATTATCCTAATCGTATAATTTTTAGAATAATGTTTCCAAGGACAACAATGTGCAATATTAAAACCGACACATCTCTATTATTAAAGATAAATCTATGCCGTTATACAGTATCCCGTATTTAGGCAATTTGTCAACAACTTACAATTTAATATCCTGCTTATTAAGTTATGACACTCTACTGTTCATGTGTCCATCCTTCTGACTTTAGAGCTTCGCTTATCTGGGAGCTTTTATGGGTGTCATCCTTGTCATGTATAGGAAGGAGATACTTTTATAGGGATCAAAAGCTTTTGGTATCTATTCGTATTAGTAAGTGATAAACAAAGCACCATTTTTTTGATTTTCATTGTTTTGTTCCCTAATAAACCCTTGAAAACAAGAATTTTTTTTATATAGCAAAAAAAACTGAACATAAATTAAAGCAAAATATTTATTACCTCATTTTGCAAAAACACTATGTCGTATGAACAAGTTTTTGTTAAGAAAAATAAAACATTTGTATTGTATATTTTGAAATAAATAGTTTTAACACATAAATATATATTTGTTTCAAGTTTTACCATAAATCCAACGCGCTGTAGAGAAATATATTTCACATGAAATGGAGATATCACATGTAGAAAACTCAATGTTTATGTCCATTAAAGTAAAAGAATAGAGGGAGTACGAGCTATATGTAACTCTACCAACGGTGTGGCGACCCTGTGAATATCAGCCTATGACGTCGGAAATATTAAAAATTGCTTCAAAAGAAAGTAATTTTCTAGCTGACAAAAAAGGCCCCAACACATGGGCCAGGTAGTTGTCCGAGTTATACATCTATATTTATACATTTATTGGCAGTCCCATTTACTGCTGTCGAGATTCAATTTTGATAATTTTATCGTCTATAATTAAACAAAAGTAACAGGATGTGTGTCTGTCTGCCTGCACTTAACCTAATAAACCAACTAATCAAAATTCAATTGACGTCCCCAAAGTGTTTATCCAACAATTAAGGAAACGTTATTTTAAAACTTTGGAGAATAGTGTAAAATCCCCCCAGTACACCCTCCCTCCATATTCGTTACCACCTAATTTTCGATCTATAGCAGTACTATCTAAAACTAGGTCAAAATCTATCTAAAGTTTCTCTATTGTTTCAATCCCCCGTTAAAATTCGGTCAAATGGTTTCCTATGTATTAAAGAGGATTAGTGGGTATTAAGAAAAAGGAAAATTGTTTCTAAATAGTATGGCTTCGAAACCGATTAATATCCGCTGGGTTAGAACCGGTTCTTAGTAATATTGAAAAATCATGTTTAGCATCGTATTACACACAACTTTTTCGAATATTAAAATAAAAATCATAAAATTATTACCAACTTTTTTATTCTGGGGCTTCGGTCCCTCGAGGCTAACAAAACTGATTTAAATGTTGTAGTTATTCATTTTAGTATCCACGGAGAGCTGTCTATAATACAATAACTATTAGATATTTTAAATTTTTTAGTATACAAACTAGATAAAAACTTTTTAAGTTTAAATAAGTTCTTGTTTATTTTTTATTTTAAAATAGGTTCTTGTTCGAAAAATTAGTTTGTTTAGCTTTATTGGCTTTACTGTTTGGCCACGCCCCTAGCTTTAATTTTCGATGGGATAAAATTAAGGTATTTTTAAAAAAAGAGTTTCAAATTTGTTCAAATAAATGAGGTGTTTAGACTAAGAACTAATGGGTAAAAGATCTAATGGAACAATTTTGACACCCAGTTTTCAATGTAAAGTTCAGATCATAGTGGGTACAACATAAACGTTCAATCGTTGGGGTAAAATTGTGTTAGCCCCCACGCACCCTCCAAGTAAAACTTTGAAACCTATCATTTTACATCCCTCAAAATAAAAAGCTCGGACGTCCCTGGGTGCAAATAAAGTTTAATAATGATTTTTAATAAAAAAGAAAACAATGTGTGAGAGGATTTTTAATTGGAATTGATCTTTCATTTCCTAAAACTAAACCTTAAAGTAATTTTATAAATCTCCCTGAAATGTAAAATCTGACTGATATTTATCCAACTAAATTTAATATCAGAAAGAAATAAGGATGTATATTTGTATGTGTGTCTGTCGGGTAAAAAGATCTCGATAAAAGATAGACCGATTAAGTTGACACAACACTAATATGATGCAGCGTGTTTTCAATATATAATTTCTGAACTCTTTTTTTCAGTATTGCTTCGAAACCGATTAATATCTGCTGGATAAGAATCGGTTCTCAGACATACTGAAAAATCTTGTATAACATCGTATTTTCGAAGAATATTATAATAAAAATCATAATCAAGACCAGTTTTGTTAGCCAGGGCATTCGGCTCCTCTGAGCTAACAAACCTGATTTTAATCTTATAATTTTTTCTTTCAATATCCGCGGTAAGTTGTCTATAAAACAATGCGATAAATAACTATCAATTCACTACCTTTATATTTTTGCTCTTGTTATCCTTGTATTTTTATTTCCATACTGACAATTGAAGAACTATTATTTAATATTTATGAATAGTGTACTATACTATAAAGTTAAGTGGTTGTAAACCTTTTTTTTGCAATCATGTTTTTGCTGTGAGACGTTTGAAGAAGTAGGCAGTAATGTTAAATAATAGAGATGGCATGAGTTAAATTATCATCACCGATCAAAGACCTCATTATGCAACCTCGTTGGTTCTAAGATATGTAAGCTGACACTTTTGAAAAGTCGAGTTTTTACACGTTTATGTTTGAAAACATCGCCATAAATATGAAATTAATGTGGTGTTTACCTTTCCCCTGCATATTCAATGCATAAACTCAAAAAAATTTAAGTAAATGCATATATATATATATATATATTTTTATTATCTTAAAAAAAAACTTACAAAAAAACTGTGGTAATTTCTCAGCTTTTAAAGTGTAGGCTTGTCAACCCTCAATGTGAAAGCAAACATTTCTAAAAACAAAATCTATACTTATGAATTTACATCTGTGGTTGAAGGCAAATGGCTGAATATCATAGAATATTAGCTAAACATTTTTTTCCCTGAAGCTTATGATCTCTAAAAATACTGGGAAGCTATAAATGTCTTTGGGGTGGCTTTAGGCTATTTTTCTGACCTCACCCGCTTACACTAAAAGCCTAGGGGCAAAGCAAGAAGATAAAGATAAAGTATATAGATTTCAAATCCTATTATACAGGGTGTCCGTCGGAAACTGTTTTTTTTAAACGCTTAATATTTGAGCTATCTCAGTAAAATAAAAAAGGATTTGACAACCTGCTACTGACCATTTTATGGGATAATGATGAAAAATCCTCAAAGCTAACAGAAAAAATCTACAAGGTTATACATAATAGGTTGATTTTATTGAAAATAAGACTAATTTCCAAGAATATATTTGCTTTGTGAACTTTAGGATGAGCTAGGGGCTAAACGGACGGTCGCACAGACTTTAAAACCACACCAATAGAACTAGCTTTACATGGCAAACAAAAAAAATCCCAACATTGAAGATTCTTATACGGCCCATAAGTGAGCAATATGTCAAAATAAGAATAATATTGGTCTTTTTTGTTGGTTTTTCATCTGTAGCTTGCTTCAAATGCACATAAGAACCTGAACTATCTGAAATTTTTTAATTGGACTACTATGCCAGTTCTTATAATGTCTAAATTAAGTCTTTGTGATCCACCGTTTGACAACCAGCTGCTTTAAAAGTTAGCCGAGGCATATTTCATTTGTAGATTAGTCTTATATTCACTAAAATCAACCTGTTATGTATTATCTTGTAGATTTTTTTCTGTTAGCTTTGCGGATTTTTCATCACTATACCATAAAACGGTCAGTAGTAGGCTGCCAAATCCTTTTTATTTTACTGAGATGAATAAGCGTTTAAAAAAAACAGTTTCCGACGGACACCCTGTATAAAGTAGTAAGGTTTTTTTTGTCTCCAGATTAAGGTTTTGAAAACTATTGTTTAGTTCTCCATTTTAAGGAATCATGGCTCTAGAATAGTTTTAGACTATTGTATGAATCGTTTTAGGTTTTTTTTATCACTTTTTTTTACCCTCTCGTATACAGAACCCATAGTTGTTAGAGGCAAAGCAGCTAGTCTTTTATAAAGTAAAGAGAATCGTGCTCAGCTGCTCAACTATTTGATGTACAGATGTAACAACACACACATGAATTAATAAAGGAGAAGACATAAATGATAAATAATAGAATGCAAGACAGCTAAATGCATAGTACTAGACATTCTCCTAGAGTGTGATAGATATACTGACTTTTATTTAATAGCATGATGAACACAAGATTATATCTACTCGACATTTCAGAGGTTAGGATATGTGTTCAATAATAACAATTTATTTTTATATAATTAAAGTAAAAGAAATATATGTTACTCTGCCCACAGGGTGAGGACCCAGTAGCGATTTTTTATTGGGTCTTTGAAATCAGCTCATAGCGTCGTAAATATAAACACAGGAAAGTCCCTACAACAAAAAAACAGAAAGCAATTTGCTAACAGACGAAAAGGGCCTCCACAACTCGGGCCAGGTAGTTGTCTGAACTATATATTTAATCTATATTAATTGTTTTGTCCATCTGTTTTGTCAAGATGTAAACTTTATTTATTATTAAGTTTAGTGATCTCTTTTCTTTTGATATAAGAATTGAACCTTTGTCTGAATTCAATTCATGATTTTTTTTGTGTTTCGCTACTTATGGATGTTGTCATCCTTGTTATGTAGACAGCACATAAAGACATTATACAAGGTTGAATAAACTGTTAAATTAGCATTATTTGAAGAACAAGGATGTATGAATCCACAATCTTTCGATAACATAATTTGAACATTCTCTGTTTTTATTGATATTTGGGTTTGTTGGAGGGTTTGGTCAGTTTAGAAATTGAACCATAAATAGCTATTTATAGACAGCGTTCCACGGAAATTAAAATGAAAATTTACAAGATTTAAACCAGTTTTGTTAGCCACGAGGGGCCGGTTCTATGACTTTTAGAGGAAACCATATTGGTCCAATGGTTGGTGATATCTTATTTCACTTTCCCTTTTGCCAACTTTATTCATTTCAGTGATTTTGAATAGTATGAGTTGGAAAACCTTATTAGTGCAGAACATGTTTAACATTTACAACAGTAAAATTTGCATTTTAAAGGACGCAAAACAGGATTCCATTCATTGACAATATTGTTCTACATGTTTTTTTTTACTGTGGAATTTCCCCAGAATCAGTTTTTTTATAAGAAAAGTATAAAATATAGGTATTCTACAAACTAAAACTCAAAATGATTTGGTTCAACTAAGAGGTTTACTTTTTGCTATCACTCATTAATAAATTAACCGTGCTAAAAAACTATCCCTTTATTTTCTACTTTAAAGAAAAAAAGTAACTTTCCTGTATACTTAACCTAACCTAACCTAACCTGAAATTAAAATATTAAAACATTGTCAAAAGTATTAATTTTTAATAGATTTCTTGACCCTGTCCTTGAAATGGAGGAACCTTGCAATTTATTTATTGTTTAAATGTCATTTGCTGTAATCTTTTATAATTAATTTAATTTAGTTTTAAATTTTGCAATTTCAAATTTAGTAGAAAATTATTTTTTTTTCTTCTCAGGATTTTTTGTAACACATCATTAAGAAAAAATAGGTTAAATTATTTATATATTAACTAACCATGAAATAAAACAAGAATTATAATTAACAAGACCCCCCCCGGGCCCCCCCCCACTTCTTATTTTTAATATAAATTTAAATAAGTGAAGGGGGGTAGTTTTTTCCTAATTTTAACTTCTGCGGGGTCTAAACCTGTGGTGCCTTAACCATGCGCGGCTACCAAGTAACCAATAGAACCTATCCTAACCTATAATAAAGAAGCAAACAAAGATACTCCCATCCACCTCCTTTACCCCATTATCTCCCCTTCCTACCTGATGGACAAACTGAACAATAAGGGAGTTCCATGTTAAAGCAACCTAATATGACGTCAATTTTTCCTCGTATATTATATATCAATTTGTTAAACGGACATCATATATTGACAAACAACATGCAATAAAGATCTTCTAATAAAAAGCAACCTTGGTTAATGGCATATCTTTATTCCCTTTTACTGAAAACAATTTTAGGTTATCCTAGATACAAGAAAACTGTAAAGGTTAGCAAAACAAAAACTATCTCGAGAAAGTTTTCTAAGAGCAAAGCTACTCTTTGTATCTAATGAGTTGGTTTTTGGGCGGTTTCATTTGTCCAATTTAACGTAAACATAAATATAAACATATAAAAATGTTAGATAAAGCGCGCATGAATACATGTTTTAGTCGCGAAGCACAAAAAGCATTTGGACCGACAAATTTATTAATATTAAAGGGATTTTCAGCCGTCTATTATGAATAGTAGCCGAGAAAACGGTTTAGACCATTTTGAATCAAAAAGTAGCTTCGCTACTAATAAAAAAAGGTAATTAATACAAAAGTACTGATGATGATAAATTCAAAGAATAGAAGGGCCAAGAGCTATGTCTAACTCTGCCCACAGGGTTAGAACCCTGTCCCGATTTTATATTGGGTCTTTGAAATCAGCTCATAGTGTCGGAAATATAAACACAGCCAAGTTTCTACAAGAGAACAAAAAGCAATTTGCCATAAAGGGTCTACACCACTTGTACCATGTAGTTGTGTGAAATATACATTTATTATATGGATGGACACAATGAATACTACTCATGGATACAATCCTACTTGTTTCTATTCTAATTATCTATATTAGACTTATCCTATAGAAATAAATAGGAATAATACAAGTGTACTACTGATGGATACAATCCTACTTGTTTCTATTCTAATTATCTATATTAGACTTATCCTATAGAAATAAATAGGAATAATACAAGTGTACTACTGATGGATACAATCCTACTTGTTTCTATTCTAATTATCTATATTAGACTTATCCTATAGAAATAAATAGGAATAATACA
>LS047745.1:4602-22626 GCA_900241095.1 Acartia tonsa | reverse complement strand
CCCCCCCCCCCCCCCCCCCCCCCCCCCCCCCCCCCCCCCCCCCCCCCCCCCCCCCATATCTCCGATAATATTTTAAATCTTCCTTGGATTAATGTAAAACTTTCCTAAAAAGTTGTGAAACAATCGTTATAGCCGATTACCAAACCTTAGCGGACATGCATTATTGCATACATACAGAAAGACATCCTGTTACCTGAATACATAGGATTATTTGAGCTTCCTTATAACTGTTTTTTTTTAGTAAATAATATCTTTATATTATAAGATCTAGAGGATTACGGAATATTCATATTAATCCTATCTCTCTTTTTCTTTAGGTTCTAGATTTGAAAGAAGGAAGAATTCTGAAAACGGAAGTATTAAACATTTATAAAGATGGAGTATTTTGTCAAGACAGGTTTGTTCCTCTTTATATTATTTTTTTATTTCAGTTAGGCTTATATGATTTAAAGGTCTTAACAGTTAACATTTCTACTTTTCGATTTTTATAAAAACTTATTTGTATTAAAATTAAATAGGTAGTACATGATTACTTAGCTTATTTTTGTATTGTGAATGAAAAGTATAATTTGTTTAGTTATTAGGTAATTAAGTATCTATTGTAAACTGACAACTGCTTTTTTTTGTCGTTCATTAAAAATTCTTACAACATAAACATTATTAACTAGGTATGAGAAAAATACTACTAATTCTATCTAAGCATTTTACAAAATGAACTTAATAGGAAATAATATATAAAAACACATAACTAGTGTATCTAGCTCCGAATATATCGACGACTCTCCACCCCTATTCCATTTTTTGTTTATGGGGAGGGGGGGGGGGCTATTACTAATGTGTTACTCAGAAACCACTACAGATACATGAAGCAAAGCTAGGGATTATACTTTAAATGTTAATCTCAAGGTTTGCATCTCAGAGGTCACTGAGTAAGATTAAAGCTTTTTTTCATGGTAAAAAATTTTCCTCTCATCTCTCTTTTCCAGTACCCTGACAAATATACCTATGTGATTTTTAACTATTATTAGATACAAGTACAAAATTATAGTGCAAAGTATAGCAGCACCTGTGTTATCAAATCTACAGGTTAGTCATAATAAAAAGAGGGTCTTTTTTGCGTATTTTCCATAATGTTTTAAGCCTGTAGTCAAATGTGCTTATAAGTCAAACTGTTCTTAATATTGAACAATTATATATATATATATGAAATGGTCAAAATTAAGAAGTGCATTTAATTAATGAGTGCATTTGACTAGAAACACTAACACACAATTTTACAGGAAATTACCCTCTTTTTGCTCCAAAGCTACTCTACAAGTTACTTTGACGATATATTTGTTTAATCACCTTTGTTTTCTCCTCTTAACCCTACCTTTTTTTTCTTTGCCATTTTTTGTTTCCGCACTCTGTCATCTATTTTTTGTATGGTTTATTTTTTCTACAGCAAGCCTGTTAATTAATACATTCGTTAATAGGCATTTTCTCCGTCTGTCCTACGTAGTTAGTGATATAAAAATGACAACAAATGTCTTTACTGACTGATGTTATAAAAAAAATCAAAAGTTTCAGGATGTAACAAAAAAATATTTTTTCTATATTTAAAACAGTCCAGTATTAAACTTAAATTATTTAGGTTGGTAGAGATATTTTAGTAAAAATCAACAAAGTGTGTTATCCTGCATCCGGGTGAGTAAATATTCATAATTTTAATCAGTATTCTTAAATATTTCTTGACAATAATCTTAATTAAGAATAAAAACTGGGGTATATAAAACTCCCCCTTTTTTAAATAATTAAAATAAGTGGGTGCGGGTCTCAGGTCCTTTTTTCCTATGCCTATTTCTGCGGTGCCTTTACCTGCAGTGCCATCCAATATTCAACACACCTGACCGAAATTAACAAACCTTCCCCATATTCTAGTTTTATTTTTAAAACTAAGGGTTGTTGGAGAGTGGGGAGTTCAGTTGTAAACAAGGCACTTTGAGTGAAATTGCCTACAAACTTTTAAAATATTTTATAGATGCTACTGTCTCTATTTTATGTTTCTTTTTTATATTTAAGAGATGAATTTTCACCTTTGATTATTGGAGAATTTTACAAAGAAGTGGAGAATCCTGATGTAGAGGTAAATTAAATGTTTTAAATCCTCAGGGAGGGAGGTATATTGGACTTGTCTTTAAATTATACTGATCCTTAAACACTTTCACTCATTAGTTGAGTTAAAAACATTTAGAACTAACTATCAATATCCAAACTTTTACTTCAATAATTTTGTTCTGAATGAAAAGAAATTTAACATCACATATAAGGGTGTACGTCGATTTATCGTCCATTGATAAACCTTAAAATCCCTGAAAAGCCTAGATACTCTAATGACTAGAAATGTCTGTCCGACCATCCGTGAAAGTCTAGCTGTATTTATTATGGCACAATGTGATGAAAGGGGACTATACACGAACTAGAGCAAAGGGTTTTAAGCACCTTCCAGCGGTCAACCTGAATATTTTTTTAGTGAATATACTTACTAGGTTATCTATAATACAAAGTAGCTTGATGTCTGTCTGTCCGTCCGTCCGTCCGTCTGAAGTTTAAGATTTCGGTAACCACTGAACCGATTGGATTCTACTCTTCAGGGTATATACCTATCGGACGGTCCTGTGGTGGTTTTAAGTTATTTTCTTGCAGAAGATTTCCTTGGTCCTTTTTTTCTTCTGAAGATTTCCCTGGTCCTTTTACGAATTTCACCTTAATTTTTTTATCACCTCTTGGGGCAAAGCCCCTAGAGGCTAGGGGCGAAGCCGTTAGTATTAATTAAACTAAATGAATGTCTTTTTTATAAAATGAAGCTTTTTTCTGATTGTTAATATTTTGCAGGATTATTAATATTAAAGGTGCTGAGTAAATTATATCAATCAATGGTCAAAAATACGATGTTCAATTTTTGTACATGGCAATATAGTGTGCAGCTTTCTACATTTTTGTCTACATGTCTGTTTATGATATAGGTGCTTAGCCCTCCTAATAAATCTAATGACACTCCAAAAATAGAATGAACGTGTCCACTCGAAAATATATCTATTCTTCCTGGTTTTGGTCTGGATGATTTACTTTTTTGTACTAAGCTTGATCTTTAAATCATTTTAGTGGTGAGCCAGATCGGGGTGAGCCAGCTTTCCACCAATGAGAGTTCAGCATATTATGAAATGCCGCGCTGTGATTGGCTGAAATTTGGCGCACCCCGATCTGGCTCACCAGTAAAAAAAAATTAAAGATCCAGCTCTGTTAATATTAGTAATAATTGGTAATTTATCATATTAGATCTTTCTAATCCTTAAACCGATATGGTCCCCCTTTATGGTGAAGCTTCTTATAGGTCCTGGGATTACTTAAGGTTATTTTATTTTTATAAAATGTCTGGGTATGGTTTTAGGCATTTTGTCTGCCCTTTGAATAATTAGCCTCTAGTTACTAGGGGCGCCACCGCAATATAAGTCACGAATGACTAATTTTTAAAGTCATATGGTCGACAAAGATCATCGTTTATTTTTCAGAAACATAATTCCAAATTGTACAGTAGTTAAACTATAAGACAGCTTGATTTAAAAATGCTTATTTTTTGTGGTTGATCTCATCCTTGTTTATATTATGTATACATTTATTTTGTCCAATGCATTCTGTGTAATTGCAAATTATATAATTCTTATATAATCCTAGCTTTTACCAACAACAAATTACATAACATGTATATTGTGTAAGTATAAACCAACCAAACCAAAAGAAAAAATCTTATCTCTCAATTTAATTTTTAAAAAGTATTCTGAATATATCCTAATCAAACAATTAATCTAAAAAGTATTATAAATATATCTTAATCAAACTTTGAATCTAAAAAGTATTATAAATATATCTTAATCAAGCTTATTGTTAAACTCTTATTATAAATTTTATTTGACAATTGAAAATAATTATGAATTTACATTTAACTATTTAACTATTTTACTATTACTTAAAATAATCATTGAAAATAACAAATAAATTTAATATGCCTGTTATTAAATTCGCAAATTCTTGATATTTGATATTTTAAATAAATTTCTTGAATAGAAATTTAACTAAAGTAAAATATTAAGTTGAGCCGTACTAAAGAATAGAATGATACCCACTCATGAATTTTAAAAAAATTATATTGATTTGGTAAACTACGTGAATTGTACATTTTAAATTTTATTTCAAATATGATTTTTTTTATTGAGTTAAAATATTTCATTATGTAAAAATTTAGTAATTTAATATAGATTTTTTTAACTAGATAAAAAAGTAATCTTTATGTATTATTATTTACATTCTAAATATGCAGAAGGTTGTATGTCTTCCTATTAGTTTGATATATCTCACTAACTGCTATACAAATTCTGTTCTCTTTAGTAGTGCTCGGCAGCTGCTCGTCAGCCGCCAAAAAGCACCAGGGAAATGAACCTTTTACATTTTTATAAATCAGCTGGAAATCTAAACCAGACCCAAATATTACAATTCCTCTTTTCACAAAAATGTCAGAGAACTTTAAAGACGTTTAAATTTAAGGCTCAGTCGATTATTATTGGAGCTTTGTATAACACGCAGAAAAATACAAAGCTTTCCGAGGACCCTCAAGAAAGATAGTTAATGGCCTAGGGGTGCAGCCATTATTTTCTTAAAAGACTTTCTTATAATTTGTAAGCCACTATATATTTAGTAAGACAACAACGCTTGTATTAGTTGTACTATTTCTTGTCAAATATAGTATAATACAACATAGTATAATATAAAACACTGTGTAAAAATCTAACAATAGATATCTTCCCTTTTCTCAATATTTATTTTTCAGGTCTCGTGGGTGCGACACAGGGACGTGCATATCCTCACTGCCGGAGAGAAATCATTCACAACGGATCAGAGGTTCTCTGCCAAGCATAATACAGATGATGAGTGGGTTCTAGTCATTAAATATGTACAGGTCAGTTACAATAGAGTTAGGATAGAGTTGTATCAAACATAATACAGATGATGAGTGGGTTCTAGTCATTAAATATGTACAGGTCAGTTACAATAGAGTTAGAAAAGAGTTGTATCAAACATAATACAGATGATGATTGGGTACTAGTCATTAAATATGTATAGGTCAGTTAGAATAGAGTTGTATCCAAAATAATACAGGTAATGAAATTGAGTGGTCATGAAATTGTATGACTAGTTGGTTCCCCCACTGTTTTTCTGATGGCTGATTTATAGAGTGTGTCTCTAGATTATCTCTATTATCAGAACTCTATAATCATAGATCGAATATCAAACCACAAATCTGTTTTTTATTACCTAATCTTTGCATATCATTATTTCATACAGTAAAAAGATACACAAATACGACTTATGTACCTTATATGAAAGGATAAACCTAGTGATAACAAGACATAAAAAAACAGTAAATAAGAACAAAAATATAAACGTTCGTGCAATTTTATCATTTCATTAATGGTAGTCGATGATCGGTCCCTATTAACGCGCAAAATCCATTCGAAAATATCTATGTATGCAGCTGTTTTAAATATTTGCGTCTAAAAATAGAACAGCAATATATATAAATGGACTATACCAAAAGAAAATGATGCTTTTGCATGCTTCTGGGTCATCCCTTGTTATGTAATGTGTCATTATTTACAGATACATTTACAGTATGTAAGAAAGCTATATTGTTGAATACAAAGGGTTGGCTTAAGTTTTTTTTGTAAAGGTGTCGTCCAACAAATATAATTTTGAAACAAAACTAAAGAAATTATTTTAGGTGTTTTTCTTTTTATCAGTGTTAATTGTTTTGCTTTTGATGATATTCACTTATTTTTTGTATTTTCTGTTTAATCTCTATTAAAATACTTGGATATAATGGGAAAAGCTTCTATTATTTTTCGTTTTTGTATTAGAATACAAAATATTCAAATAGTGAGTTACAAATTTTAGTTGAGCAAAGTTTTTAATGAGCCAATAAATATTAAAGAAAAGACGAGACATTACAAATTGGTTCTGTGTCTGCTTTGATTGTGTCAAATGCTAGTTTAAAGTCAAGGTGACATTAATTACAAAGTACTACACACACACACACACACACACACCTTTAATTATTATGCACTTCAGACGTTATAATTATTCAGAGGGGGAGGGATTTTAGGCTGTTTATTACACTATTCTCTAAAGTTTTGAAATAAGTTTTCTTATTCGTTGGGTTAACAACTTAGGGGACTTTCATTGAACTTTGATGGGTTGGTTCATTTAGTTGAGTGTTAAAACGTTTTTGTCACTAATTCAATATACAGAAGGGGTAGTTTTGTTTATTATCATTGGAGATGTGCATCAATTTATCGTCCATTTTCTTTTCCCTTTAGAGCCCTGTAATTATTAGTCATTACTTAGTATTTGTAGTAGTTTGTATTTATGCCTACGACCATTGTTAAATTTTTAAAAAAGTTTCTCATTTCATTTCTTTGATTCTAATTTGTTAGATGCTAATTTGGAAAAAAACAGGCTTTCACAAAAACGAAATCTAAGAAGTATTTGTTAGGACTTAGCGAATTATTGCACAATTAGCAATCAACAGCCTCTCTCAGATTTACACACACACACACACTCACACACATACACACATTAGAACATTTATTTGACATAGTTTTGCCTCAAAAGGAAAGGGATTTTGCTTCTGAACATGGAAAGGTTTTCTAAATATTCTTGACACTGGTGCTTTCCAATAAAGTGCATGTCTATCGAGCACTGACCATCCCCTATCTCTTTTTTAAACGAGAAAATAAGCGTAAGTAGATTTTTATTATGCCGTAACCCTGCGGTGCTAATAATAACCTAATCTTTTTTTACAATTTAACCAAAATAAGTACATACTTTTTTTCATTTTTTAAATTTTACGAATTATTTTTTAATGTATATGTCATTGCCTGGTTTTGCAGGCGATTAGGACTGGTTCAGAGTTCTTTAAAAGTTTAAAATGCATGTCAAAGTTACAGTTTCTATTAGATTAATCCTTGAACATGGACAGCTATTATATAATTACAACAAACACTAAACAACTAAAAACAATATTAATTTTTTCCCATTATGATTATTCCTTTTAGCAATTCTAGAAAGATGAAGACTTCCTTTTGTAGTGTTTGAACAAATCAAATATTTTTAAACCTACAAAATTCTGATAATTATTTTTGAGAATTTATATCTTAAAGGAATAAGCCTAAAGTTCCTTCTTTTGTGCCATTTTCTCAGCTAATTCTGTCTAAATTAATGATTTTTCTCTTAAAGTATAGCAAAGTCTAAATATAGGTAGAGATGTACTAGGTATATACTGTATAATTCGTACTGATTCTTTAACAAGGAATACAATATTCTTAACAGCATATATATATATGAAATAAATTTTGTCTTATTATCGGGATGCACAGATCCTTGGAGATTTTAGAAAATGAGCCGAAACCTTCTGGTCAGATACCTTGTAAAAACTAATACAACCTAACCTAAAATAAAACACATATTCACGAAAAAATCTACCCGACACTTTTATATATCTTTTTTAATAAGATAGGAGGGGGTGTTTCTATTTACAGGATTGGCTTTATGTTTAGAAATGAATCGTTTTGAAGGTGAATGAAGTTGCAACAAGCAAATATTTATATTCTAAACGGTATAAACGTCTTGTAATGTGCGTAAGAAGTGTGTTTTCTTGATTTTATTCATTTTATTATTCATTCTAGGAAGCGAATCATTATTTATTCAACTGTTAGAAATAAACAGATTTGGAAAAACTAAAAATAAATCTAAAATTAGAAGAAGAAAAAAATTGCAACAAAAATTTGATACCATATACATTAGTTACAGGATTTGGGTGGTAAGATACATTCTGCCTTTGAAAATTCTTGAGAAAAAAGCTTAATTCATTTAGCAATGTCTTGCACGCTGAAGCGATTTACTATTAACATTTTTACATCAAGCAAGAAACGGAAACGAAAGGTTATAATTAGAGACTAATGAAGCAGGCAGATGATGATTTTCTTGGGTTTTTTTGTTACTGTTTTTATTTTAGGAGCGGGATGCTGGAATCTACGAATGTCAGATCCCAACACAACCCCCTCAGTCATACCAGATTAATTTAAATGTTATAGGTAAGATTTTTCTTTTTAATTTTCACGTTGTTTTGCTGGGTTAAATCTTTTTATAGTGCCTATAAAAAATGACGTCCTACTGCCCTACCATTGGTCAATTAATATGTATTCAGGCGTGCCATTGGTAATTTAGTCGTGTTCTGGTGAAGCATTAGTGCCAAATGAATAATTACGTCATACAAAACAAATGACCAATGATATACATTGTAATTGGCCAATAATAAATGTATACTGGCCAATCATTGGTCATTAGTAATGTATGACGTAATTTTTTATTAGGCACTGTAAGCTGCTTCTGTATTGGCCTATCATTGGTTAATTGTATATGGCGTCATTTTTTATAAGCACTTTAAAGAGCTTCTGCTTTGTTCTATATTAACGTTTAGCTTGTATGATATAACTGTATTGGCTCTTGTATCTTGTATTGGCTCAACTTTTTCTATTTGATTATTTAAATTTGATTGAAGCTTATTTACTATTATAATCTGTCCTAAATATGGCAGGTGTCATATTTAAATTCATTTTAATGAAAAGAAAACAGTATTAATTATATAATTCTTTTTACAATAAGAATATTTTTTTAAGAATTTCTAATTTAACACAAGTGTAATTTTTTCATTTTCTTCAATCTTTTCAAAAATTTAATTTAATATTTTATGAAAGTTTGATTTTCAATAAATTATTCCACGAAATTTTATATTTAAAAAAACAGAAATAATTGAATAATATTATTTTACGTGTAAAGTAGCAAATAATGTGCAAAATTAACGTGTAAAAATTTGTATTTAGTAAGATTATCCGATTTGCAAGTAAAACTTACAAGTATGCAGTACATATACTGAAGCCATAAGTTTCATACTTTACATGTTTTAAAGAATATAAGTCAATAAGATTTTACATAAGGTTAAGGCGAACATTATACATTCCTTTAATAATAGTAAAGTGTTTTTTTATGTTTTAAAATGCTGATATGTGTGTATTTTAATATTGTAAAAAGAAATTGCATCGTCATCAATTGTTTAATCCTTTGGAGAATTTTGTTCAATTTATTTGGTACATTTTACTAGATTTATAATCTTTTACCTAAAAAAAAACAATTAACACTTCTACAAGTTGTAGTTTAAATGAGTGTTAAGTTAAAAAATTCTTGGACAATACTAAAATGCAGTTGCAGCCGCCATTGTTCATCTTTTTACAAAAAACAGATCAGTCTTTTTGACAACCAGCAAAAGATGATTAAATTCCGTCCACAAATTATGACGTCATACGATAGAATAGCCAATGAGAGGCCAGTATACACTGTCATTGACCAATGGTAAATTTAATGCTGGCCTCTCATTGGTTATTTTTGTATGACGTCATAATCTGCGATCATCTTCAACCAGCAGCATAGCAGTAAAAAAATTAAGCGACTAAATATAGCCTATAGAATACTATGTGAATTGTAAAATGTCAATAAGAATTTTAATCCATTGTTTTGATGTTCAATATTGATACAATAGCAATAATTGGCATTTTGTAATAACGTCTAAAGACCCACTCACAACATCATATTTATTATAAATTATTTAAATATGTTTTGAAGAGAAATGAAAATAGTTTTCACCAAAAATTTGCAATATATTAAATGAGGATTTTTATTGTGTATTTATTTTGAGTGCCATCCCAATTTCAATTTTAAGGGGGTAGGGAGTTGACACCCACATTCCACACACTTATGCTTTTAAGGTTTTGATTAAAAATATTTAAGTGCCCCATGTGAGAATCCAGGGCCAGGAGACCTTGTACGTGGTGAAGAACTCCATGATCAACCTGACCTGCCTGATCTCTCACTCCCCGGAGCCTCCTGCCTACATATTCTGGTATCACAACGATGAAGTCATCGCCTACGATTCCCCAAGGTGGGTCAAGATTCAATTGAAGTTAGTCATTCAAGGAAATCTTAGGATCATGGAAAGAAAATGAGTATCGGGTTTTGTCGTATTTTCACTGTAACTTTTCTCCTTTTTTTAAAGCCGCTGCGTGGGTCTCTAACCCTGCTAGGCAATCATTATCATTTACCTAACCTAAAATAGCCTATCAAAAGCTACTTTGAAACCCGCTACTTCGTTTACTTTTCATGTTCATCTTTTAAAATAAGACTTGCTTAAATTTGCATAAACATCATTTGATATGTACATCTATCTACCGTAGAGATGATTATTTACTATATATAACTTTTAAATATAAGATCAATTTGAGTATAACATTTATCGATGTTGATCACAGTTTTTTTCGAGGTTCCCCTTAAGTAGATCAAACAAATAAATTTAAAAGAAAGTGGATGAATAGTTTTTGGTCTGGGGATAATTACATCGCTCTCATACTTTTTTTTATATATATTTAAAAATAAGAAAGGGGGGAGGGGCAGTGCTCGATAAACACTTTATGGGAAAGCATCTGATTGTTTGTATTATATAAAAAGAACTTGTGTTTAAAATTTTGTGTAATATCAGATTAAAATGGTTTATTGGAGTTTAAAAAGTATGACATGTGCCAATAATTTATGCATGACATAACTGTTTTAATTTAAATTTTTAAAACTGAGTTCATTTAGGAGCATACCAACTCTACAAGTCTTAAAAATTGTTCAACGATGTATTCCTAGAATCTATTTAGCTGAAGCATGTTGGGACCTACTCAAAGCTTCCCAAAAGTTGGAAAGTTAATAAGTTCAATGTTTAGTGAAAACCCCATTACTGTATATAGTAATAATGAAATATTACTGTGAAAAATGATTTATATTTTATAAAACATACAATAATATTTTAAAATTAATACTTTTTTATCATGATATCTGTGTTCATTAAAGATGCATAAGTTTGTTCTTGTATTAATTTGGTTAGGCAAACATTTGTGGAAGTCAATTTGTAATGATTTATTGTGATAGAATTTTTGATTGAGTGGTCGTATTTGGTTAAATTTTCTAGCTATTCATATTCCTGTGGTTTTCACAATCGATCATGAGAATAAGGACAGATTTTATGCAAATAAAACGTGAAATTGACCTTTCAGTCTAACAAGGTTGACAACATCCATAAAATTAGAATAAAGAATAAACGAACAATAACTCTTGTAGAGTGCCAGAATGATAAATAGAAAACAGGAATAGTTGTTTACAATTAATGTTTTTCAATCAATATTTCATACTTAATTTAATTTGGGATTTTAGGTAGCGTTTTCATAAGTTTGTATAATAGAAATACAAATAAGTTTGTCGGCATGTTTTTACTTTCCTAAACATATTCTGTTTCATTAAAAGTAGTGGACTTATAGTTAAATGAGAGTTTAATTATTGACCAAGTAAAAATTGACTGATTAAGAATCAACAAAGTTTATGGGTACAGTAAAGATATTAAGCGGAAGTTTTATGAAGTGTCTCAAAAGATCAGCTCTGTGGCGTCATAAAAATGAGGGATGAGAGGAGAAGTGGAAAAATAAACCTCTAAAAAGAGATGGATTTAGACATATTTTTATGACGTCAAACAGTTAATTTTTGAAACACTTTGTAAAGCTGCTATGAAGCGCATACAATTTTAAATAATTGAAGAGCATTGAAGAAAGGTTACAAAATATATGTTGTCTTCAATCAAAATTTATGTTTGTTTATTTAACCATTTGTTCAAAAAAGAATTGTATAAGTTACATTTATTTATATCCTTCTACGTCGTTTCTCCTCAGCATATAAGGATAATGATTAGAATTCTTGACTAAATTAGAAGTAAATATATTTTCAACAAAACTAAAACAGTATTTTAAAATCTACTAAAAGTAACATAATATTCAAAAATATGTAATCTAGGTTTACACTAGCATTTGTTCATGATAATAACTATCCTTCCCTTGACCTAGGATGAAAAATTGCATACATCCAACATGCATGAAAAGATCTCTTAACTTTAATTGTAGCAAAACATGCATCTATTTCACCATTGTAAAAAAAACATAAGTAGGTTGACTTTCAGGTTAGGTTATTAAAATAAAAGTCCCCTAAATAAAAAAAAATAAAACAGGGTTATACCCCCCCCCCCTAGGGTTTTTAGAAAAATGAAAGGACAAATCCTGGGTGCTCTACCTATGGATAATGTATCCAAGCTGAAAGATAAATCCTGGGTGCTCTACCTATGGATAATGTATCCAAGCTGAAAGATAAATCCTGGGTGCTCTACCTATGGATAATGTATCCAAGCTGAAAGATAAATCCTGGGTGCTCTACCTATGGATAATGTATCCAAGCTGAAAGATAAATCCTGGGTGCTCTACCTATGGATAATGTATCCAAGCTGAAAGATAAATCCTGGGTGCTCTACCTATGGATAATGTATCCAAGCTGAAAGATAAATGTCTGCAATTGTGTAAATGTGTAAAATGTGACAAGTTTGTGTACAAAGATGCCACAAAATTTGACAATATTTCCCAGGAGATAACACCTTCATCAGATTTCTCGGTTTTTAATTTTATCCACATGAAGAGTTTGTTTCATACAATATTCTATTCCCCCACTCTTTTTGCTATGAAAAAAACAACAACATTGCAACAGCAAATAAAATACATATTCCATCATTCAAACTAAAAAAACTAAAACATATAGCTATAGATATTTCTATTTCATGACAAGTTTAAATGGCTGAACAATAATCTTCTTTTGGCTTATCAACGAAAGTTAGATATATTTTATTTCACTTTTTTTTCTTATTGCCTGTTAAAATTGATCTATTATTACTTGGATCTTACACTGATAAAGTGATTCTTGTAGTGGACTACAATGACGATCCCCTCCCTCCGCCCCCTTTAACATTTCCCCTCCCCTCCTACTAGATAAACAAACTAACCAATAAATGACAGAGGAAATAGCAACCTAAATTGACTTCATTTTTCCCTGTCATTATATTCACGTATATTCTACATACATCCATTCCTGTTGAGAATGTTCACATCCCTGTTATTTTTCTCTCGGTTACACAGTGTAGTGCACCAAATATTGGACATATAAAATAACATGGGTTTTTACTATGAAGCTAAAAAAATAAATACATTACAAATGAATTTGTTCTACTAGTCCTTGATCTTCAAATATACTAAAACCAGACTTAACATTTATACCTAAAATAAGAAAACCTAATTTTATTTTCTGTTTGCAATATTTTGTAATTTTTTTGGTATCGTCAATTAATGCATTAAAATTAAGTTGAGATATTATGTAATTTTGTAATTCAATTCACAAATTTTACTTAGATACATCAAATGGTGTGTTTTTACTTGTTGAAATTTATTTTGTAAAGGACAATATGTGCAATAAATACATTGCTAAGCAGATGTTTATAATTTTTATCTTTAATATAAAACCTTTGTATTGGGTAAGTTGGAGGCAAATAAAAATAAATTCATTATTTCTTATTAATTTTGAAGAAAAAAAATCTGCTATACATTCAAACAAATAAACCATGGCTGCTGTTTTTATAGTCTGTCTGTCTGTACACCTGTCTGTAAAGTTGAATCCCCTTTTCTGAGAAGTACTATGGATCCCGAAAATATTTGGCTCTGAAATATTCTTTTCTAAAAGACAAAATCACCAATTTTTTATGTGATTTTTTATCTGTCCTTTACTTTTCCGTGACCTAAAATGGTTTCGATTGCTCCTTTAGTTCCATACTTTAGGAATTGATATTTAATATTTCTAAAAGCTTGTGTGTGTAACCTTATTCTACCTAATATCTTCCTGTTCTTTTTATTTCTTGTTTTTATGAGATTGTGTGTGTGTGTGTGTTCAGGGATCTAAAGGGATAAGACAGTGGTCGATAAAGTTATGTACATCCCCAATGAGGATACACAAAATTAGCCCTCCTATATTTAACAATTACTAGCTGATACGATTAGACACTCAACTTAATGGACCAACCAATCAAAATCTAATAAAAAGTCCCATAAATTGTTAAGCTTACTAATAAGAAAATGTTATCATTGGGGAAAACAGCCTAATGTCCCCTCCCTCCCTGGTGTTTGTTTGTGCTTGTGTGTGTAAGAAGTAAAATGTTGAGAGTATGATCTGAATAAAATGATTAATGATCACACAGATTTGTCCCTGGATAAGGGTTTCCAACTTCAAAATATCTTACTTTCCAAATTTTGACTTTTATTGAAAGAAATTTTTCTGTAATAGTCAGGTAAAAAACAATATTCAAGGATAAGTTTTTAAAAGCCACTGCAAGATTTAGGAAATTAGTTGAAATATAAAGTAACTTGTATTACTTGGGTGTAAAAATATTTAAAAATTGTTCCTCAAAATACAAATTACCTTCATTTATTTAATCATTCAAATGCCTTAAAATTTATACAAAAAACTTGATATTATATAATCCAAATTAAACAATAATACATATTATTAAGGCATTATTTACACAAACATTTTTGTTTAAATATGCCTGTTCTGTCTTGTGCTGAGCATAAAGATTTGAAGAGTCTAAAATGGAGAGAAATTTATCACTGCCGCTTTCCAGGAAAAAGTAAAAGCGGAGCCGGGTTCAAAAGGGTTGAGATAACATATTACACTGTAAAAAATGTATGCAGGCTGCAAAGATTTATTAATAATTTCAGCTAGAAAAGATGAAAGGGCACCTAGCTTTACTGTTAGTATATTGAGTTTGTACGTAAATTTTTAAGTCAAGATTGGAAAAATATTTTTTTTACAGTTAAGTCCAATTATTTGCTCTTCAAAGAAAATTGTTGTAAATCATCAGAAAGAAAATATATTTTTATTTGCTATGGCATTTTAAATCTTTATTTTTCAATTTTCTTTAGCAAGTTAATTAGGATATATTAAAGTAAGAGGGTTTCAGTTTGTCTGTACAGAAGGATGTCACTAACAGCTAAACCGATATTAGTCTCCTTTACAGTATAGCATCTCATAGGTCCTCGGACCACCACCCCCTCAAGATAAATCTGCCTTACAAAAAAATACCCCCCACACACCACAAGTACCCCTAGAGGCTTCTAGAGGCGTTTTCACTAATAAAAGTAAAGTTAAACTAGTTTAGATATGTTTATTCAATTATATATAAAACTCTGCACGCTCCTTGCAAATTTATTCGCACTGTTGGTGTTAATATTCAAATTTGTTCAAGGCATAAAATGCAAATTTATAAATTTATATTTGAATAAAGATTTTTAATCTTTTATGAAATTTAATCCATAGTGATGAAACCTAACAATGCTTTCTGCGTTTGCAAAAAAAATAAAGGGATAGTCAATTATTTTCAGTGATTTTTACAACCATTCTATTTTTATATTTGGTCATGGGATTGACAACTAAAATCCTCTATAATTAGTTTGGTTATAATAGCGATGCAAATATCAGAGGTGAGGAAATCGCCCCCATCCCCCACTCTTTCAATTCTAGTTTTAGAAGAAAAGTAAATCAAGGGCAGTTTTTTTGTGGAAGGGTGTTGTTACCCTCCCCTAAAATAGTTATAAACATTTCCAGGACCTATGAGAAATTACCCTGTAAAGGAGAAACATATCGGATAAGTGGTTAGTTTATTATAAGGATTAACTATATGAATATCTTGTTGTCAAAAGTAACCATTAAAATTATTTTAAAAAATAACATTTAAAGTTGTTACACAATCATAGTATACCTAAGTTTGAATATGTGCTTTTTAGAAACGAAAAAAAATTCCTTTATATGACCAAATACACAAAGATTTGGAGTTTCTTCTAAGGCAGACACGCGAAATGCCAATTTATCAAATGCTTTGGTTTTTATGCTGCCATATAAATCTCATTTTGAAATATTTTATCTGGCATGCATGTATGAGAAATATTTTAAGTAGGGCCGCGTGTCTAGCTAGATTTTGCACCCAGGACATTATATAAATTGCAATTGGATAATTAGATATTCCAAAACAAATAAAATGATTGAAATATCATAAGAATATATAATACAAGGATGACAACATGTATAATAGCGAAACTATGAAAAGGCAAGCTTAGGAACTCAGATATAACGATAAAAATTATGTTTTTCTTCATCTTAAATTAATTTTTGTTTATAATAAAAGAAAATTATATTTTAAGAGAATATTGGGAATTTTTTTCTTGTTGCAATAACCTCAGAAATAACAGCCTATATCCTTTATAGGGCTAATGCAAAGATTCTTTAGGCAAATCAAGAAAATTAGATCTTATTTTTTGACATTTTTTTGATATGTTTTTATTTACAAGGACAATATATTTCAGAGGCGGTATAACAGTGATCACCGAGAATGGGAAGGACACTCAGAGTCATCTGATCATTAAGAACGCTGAGGAGAGCGACTCTGGCAATTATACGTGCAAACCATCCATATTTAAGACAGCCACTGTTAGGCTGCATGTTCTAAATGGTAAGTGTTTTTACGTCGAAAATATTTTAATTGTAAGATCACAGTTCAGAAATATCAATTGGAATCTTTTAAAAAATTAAGTATTTACTTTGATTACATTGAGCCACTAAATTTAAACTTTCAAATACCCCAAATTACCCCTAACCAAGTCATTGAAGCATTTAAGGATTTAAAAGATAAAAAAAGTTGTGATTATATGGATCTTTCTTCTCATTTCATGAAAAACATTATTGAATTAATTTCATCTCCCCTTTCTCATATTTTTAATAGATCTCTAGCGACAGGAATAGTACCCAAAAAACTAAAAATTTCTAAGGTACACCCTGTTTTTAAAAGTGGCTCTCTAGATGAAACAAATAATTATAGACCAATCTCTTTGATTTCTCTTTTTGGTAAATTACTAGAAAAAATTGTATGTAATCATCTCAGTAGTTTTTTATTGTCTAATAACATAATAGACAAAAACCAGTTTGGATTTCAAAAAAATCACTCAACAATCCATCCCATGATTCATTTACTTAATAAAATCACTGAAGCTATTAATAATAAGGAGTTTACCATTGGAATATTTTGTGACTTAACCAAAGCATTTGACATGGTTCCAATAAGATTGTTAATAAATAAGCTAAGTAAAATAGGTATTAATGGAAACATTTTAACATGGTTCCAAAACTACTTGACTGAACGTCAACAATTTGTTCAAATAGGCCAAGACAAATCTTCCTTACTCATAGTTGATAGTGGTGTACCACAAGGAAGTATTTTAGGCCCTATATTATTCTTGATCTTCTTTAATGATCTTCCAAGATCAACTTTACTATCAATGTTATTATTCTGTGATGACACAACTATTCTTGCTTCAGGAAAAAATCTTAATGACCTTGTCAATTTTGTAAACACTGAACTTCGAAAAATTTCTCAATGGTTTCGGGCTAATGGAATGTCCTTACATCCTGTAAAAACTAAATTTACTATTTTCCACACCCAAGGACAAAATATTCCTTGGGATGATATCAACCTTGTTATAGATGAAAATGATCCTGATTGTACAAATTACAATGATGCTCTAGTAAAAAAACTTGATTATGTTAATAATTCTAGTGAAATTCCTGCCATTAAATTTCTTGGTATATACTTTGATCCAACTTTAAATTTTAAATATCACATTGATCAATTGAGTCTTAAGCTCTCCAAAGCATTGTTTATTCTTAGAAGATCAAAAAACATACTTGATAAAACATCTATGATTTCTCTATATCATTCACTATTTCATAGCCATCTTGTGTATGGAATTCTCATTTATTCTACTGCTGCCTCTGCCAACTTAACACCGATTATAACAAAGCAAAAAATGGCCATTAGATGTATCATGAACTCTAAGTATAATGCTCATACTGCGCCAATGTTTAAAATGCTAA
>LS047743.1:7587-18712 GCA_900241095.1 Acartia tonsa | reverse complement strand
ATAATTAGATCACATAAAAAATTTTTGTTAAAAAAGTAAAAAATCAACATGTTTAAAATGGACGTACGGACATTCTGGTAATGATTATAGAGTTGCTACGCTTTCTAAATCATACCTAACTACTTCAGGAATCACCATGCAAAGTTTGAAATCGATAGGACAATTCTAACATGCCTAAATTAACAAAAAAAGCTATCTGTCTCAGACGTACGGACGGACGGACGTACGGACCGACCCTAATTATAGAAAAGCTTCGCTTTTAAAAATTGCGTTTCTAATATCTAGGGCTGGGATGGCAGTAAAATAGCTTAAACCCAAGAGTTTATTTCGACTATATTGCTTGTATAAAAGTAGTTGTGGCTGACGTAATATTTATTATATTTATCCCTCAAAGTGTATATTCTATCACATAACCCCCTCCCCCACTTTAAATGAAAGCACCAAATAAACAAAAAGATCTTGATGCAACCAGATGCAAGTCAAAAATATATATTTTTAGAGCCTCCACCTCGAAGGCGTGGTACAAGACGAGGAAGGAGAAGTATCAGACGAGGCGCTAGTGTCAGACGCGTGAAGTAAGTCATAAATGTTAGATAGATGGATAGATAGTTGAAAACATAAACACTAACAGATAAATAAAATTGTCGGTATAACTTTGTAAGATATAGTTACTCTCTTATATTAATCTTGAGAAATATGACAATGGATGTATATTTGAAATGCATTTAATTATTGACTGAAATTAGAAATAAAATTTAATACTATACTCAAAGTTTTAAATCCAACGAATCATATATCATGTCTATAAAACTTTGGGTCCCATAGTAATTTAATTCCAATAATGTAACCTCCATAGCTGGTATTAATGATCTATATTTAGGTCAGTACGGCGAGGAAATGGCGGTCAACTGGCCCTGGACCTGGAGAAGGGTGTCATTGTCACCAGACCTCAGAATAATATTAACACAATTATTCAGAATGGTAAAAGTGATAGATAGATAGATTGAAATAATGGTTTATAAATAAATGGATAGATATTTAGATGTAAAGTTAGATGAATATTTGATTGATGGATGTATAGATGAATCGATAGATGGATCGACAAAGCGATAGATAGATGTATAGACAGAGCGATGGATAGATGGATATATAGATAGTTTGGTAGATATATAGATGGGTGGATAGATATATTAGAGAAATGTAAAAAGGTAAATAAGTAATTTTTAAAATTATAATAAAAAATATTAATTGTTAAAGCCCTGTCAAGCAAAGTACGGGACTATGTGTCAAATTATCCAATATTCAAACTCATTGTGTACTGTTAAGTACATTTGAACTTACAATAGGGTGGCTTACAGAAAATTTACTTAATTGTAAAACTTCAGTATTTTTAATTAAACATTGGAATTTTAATTAGATTTCAGCCATCTACTTTAATAGCAGATTAGAAAATCTAGTTCATATCGATGAAAAATAGCAATGTCTATTTATTGGTATAAGCTTTCGTAATAAAAAAATATCAGCTCTTTGATTATTAATATCAACTTCAAATAAAAAAGTTATATATTTGCCAGTGTGTGAGGGAATTTGGAATTTGTAGATATTAGTATATTTAGTATATTGTATCTTTTCCAATTCGATACGTACTGTTAATGATAAGGTTTTGTTTTATTCATGCAAGCTTATATATTCATTTTACATAGAAACGGATGAACCAACAAGTTATTTAGGACATCACTACATAAATAGGTCAAATTAATTTAAACAAAACAGAGATTCCTTCAAATTTACATTTGTGTGTAAAAACTTTCCATTATTTAACTATTTTAAAAATTAATAAAAGAAATTTTGTACCTTTCTTATTGAAACTGTTTTATGGCTTGTTATTTCTGCGCTATTATGATTCCTATTAACATAATTATCCATTCTTGTAAACATTTTCATTACCGACTAGTCATAAATAAACCATGATAGTCATAATTAGATTTTTTATTCTACTGGTGTAAAATTTTCAACTGTATTTTATTCTGTATCTCTACACTGGGTATGTTGGAATTGGTACATGTGGGTGACATATTTGATTTTCAAATATAAAGTCAGTCTTTGTTCATACATTGTTGGGGGAGAAAAGCAAGGATTATCATATCCTAAATTGGCAAGGGATGTGGGTGCATGTCTGTATAGTTTATTATTTTAATAAATGATCGTTGCAGCTAGCATCCTTGTTATACTGATAAGTCGCTAAAGCTTAATAAACTGCGGCTGCAGCCGCTTACATGATGATTGAATGTTGAAAATCCAACTTTTTAACTTTGAGTATACATCTCTGTGTTTTTTCTAGTCATGTATTGAATATTATACAAATACACTTTTTGTTAGCAGTAATTAAAACTATTCTAATATTAAATACATAAGTATTACGTCTGTTTCTATATTTACTCAAATTAAACCTATTGCGGGTTGGGGAGCTTTTTTTGTTCATTATTGGCGGAATGTGTTGATGAAACTTTGAGTACTAATAGATTTACTACCCATTGGCCCCTTCCTCCCTGGAATGTGTTAATAAAACTTTGAGTACTAATAAATTTACTGACCATTGTCCCCTCCCTTCCTGGAATGTGTTAATCAAACTTTGAGTACTAATAAATTTACTATCCATTGTCCCCTCCCTCCCTGGAATGTGTTAATCAAACTTTGAGTACTAATAAATTTACTATACATTGTCCCCTCCCTCCCTGGAATGTGTTAATCAAATTTTGAGTACTAATAAATTTATTGTTCATTGTCCCCTCCCCCCTGATTCTAATCTCGCACCAATACCCAACCAATTTAAACGCTAAAGATGTTGACATTAGACCAAAGCCTACAAAATTTATTAGGTCTTGCCTAGGAATTTGGGATTCCCAGCCTTATATAGACATAAGGCTAGATTAAGAAATTTTATAGGATTTAGTCTATTTATTTACTATTTATAGGTTACCGACGGCTGTTGCTTCTTTTTGGTATTCAACCCAGCCAAGAACAAGAAAATCAAAATAAGGAAACAGTACCAGGTAACTATCTTTCTATCCATACATATGTTTATCTATCTATCTTACTATCTATCTTTTTATTTATCTGTTTATCTGTCTATCTGTCTATCTTACTATCTATCTTTCTATTTATCTGTTTATCTATCTATCTTACTATCTATCTTTCTATTTATCTGTTTATCTAGCTATCTTACTATCTATCTTTCTATTTATCTGTTTATCTATCTATCTTACTATCCATCTTTCTTTTTATCTGTTTATCTATATATCTAACTATCCATCTATTCATGTTTTACAGAGAGTATTTTAACCCTAGGGTTAGTGATAAAGTCTAGCAATAACTTTTTTTTTAAATAAAAGTAAAAAAATACTTTAATCCTTTAAAACCAGACTTAACAATTTTTCTTAACTTTTTTAAGACTTTTGTTTAAGGATACAATCTTGAGTTAAGCAAACTTTTCCCAGTTTTTTTGGTTATGTTAAGTCCACACATAGAACATGATAAGCAGATGGGTTTTAAGAGGGATTGCCAGCTGTCATTAAATTCAGAAATATCAAAAATGAAGCATAAATTGATTTTCATTAATAAAACAGGGAAATTTATGTAGAGAAGGGAAAAGAATAAACTATTATATTATTTCATTTAAAGAGAACAGTAAGACTGAAAAATATTTCTTATAAAAAACTCTAGGTACATATTTCTAAAGATACGTATTTTTTAAAGATATGAATAAAAATCTGTATACCATTCTAGGCATTAGATATAGTATATGCCTCATTGACTTTACCAGCAAAAAGTTTTATCATTTTTTTATTATATTTGCCAATAAAAAAATAATCTTTTCCTTTTTAGTTTTTATTGCTAATAATTTTAAAATTTGATAGGCATATTAATATTAAATGAAAATAGAAATTAATGGGGAAACCTAATTGGTGGTTTTTAAAAAGAATCAACTTTACTTTGCGGATGTCGGATCTTTTTTTGACAAGACTTTGCAAAATTCTTTTATGGAAGTCTGGTGAAGTTTTTTCTAAGGTTATCTTTACATTTATCTAGTTCCCTTACTATCATAAAGAACCTAGTAAAAGTGTCTGACTCTGATTATGACGTAAAAAAATAATTAGCCAATGAGAGGCCACTATACACTGTAATTGACCAATGGTAAAATTTATAGTGGAGTCTCATTGGCTAATTTTTTTTTACGTCATAATCAGAGTCAGACACTTTTACTAGGTTCATCATAAATAATCAGGGACTAGAGTATACATAAAGCGTAGCGCATCCGCTACTTCTCAGGATGAAATGGGTTAGAATCCAGGGAGGGAGGGGACATTGGGCTGTTAAACTAGTACCCAAAAGTTTTATGAGGAGGTTTTGGCATACCAAGTTTGGGGACTTCTATTGAATTCGGATTGATTGGCTAATAAAGTTGAGTATACGAACGTTTCAATCACTAATTGTAATCTACAAAAGGGGAAATTGTGTGTATTATCATTAGGGATGAACATCAATTTATCCTTTTAGATCTCTGGTTCTAATTGCCAACTAAAAGAAAATGTTTAAAATTAAAAATCATGTCTATTGCTTCTATGTAAGATAGTCAGAGTGTGTAGAATGCCATGGCCAAATGCCGTTGCAACTTTACAAGCAGTAAAGATTTTTCAACAAAGGTTTTGTAATCAAGGAAATTCTTGGATACAATATCTGAGATGTTAGTTCTTTAAGTCCTATTTCACTTGTAATATAAGGATCCCATGTTGAAATAATGAAACGTTTTTAGATATAATGTAGTTTTGATTGCTTTAGCTTTATATTTTTAAATAAACAATTGTATCAAGATATGAAAGTTTTTGTTCTTGTTTCTTGAGATTTTTTTCTTTTTGCAATTTTTACTTGAAATATGTTCGCCAAGGAAAAATTGATTTTCGTTATGTTAACAATAAATAATAACTAATAGGAATTGAGTACACATAGTCTTGAATTTGATTCTAGATTTTCTTTAATGACTGTCATAAAGTCGTTAGAATATTGTCTTGTAGATCGTTTGTCACCCTTGACCATAATCTGTAGGGCAATTTAATGGCATTAACTATATCGGGTTATTAAAATATCAGCTATCACAAATTTTATTTAGTCACCATTAATAAAGGGTCAAATCCCATGTAATTCAAAAGACAAATCTAGTAGTTTGAGTTTCTTAACTTTAGCTTACTAGTCGTACATAGACTTTGAAAATTAAATTTGCCTTAATTTATTTTGATAGTATTACCCAATATAAATATTAATTCTTCTATATCCTCATTACCGTCATTTATTTATTTGTCTATCTTACACGCCCTGAACATTCTACTTCAAATTTTTACTGTACTAGTGAAGGATAGAATTGTTCCTCTTCTTAAAAGCCTCATACCTCATATGTCTCAAGAATAAATAAATTTGTCGATGACATAAAATTAAAGGTTCGATTTTGTACAGTAAATACATTGTTTTGAGTTATACAATTATTTTTTAAAGTTTTACTTTCTTCAAAGTGCCAACTATTATTCAAATTGCAAGGAACATTATTTATTTGCTATTATACTTTTTAAACTTGCGTACATTTTCAGAGTTTTAGGTCTTTGTCAACTAATTTGTCTGTACTTACTATATTATTTACTAGAGTTGGCTCGATATAACTATCTCGCAATTGGCTAGTTACCTATTATGATCTTATAGAACAATTTTGTTGTCACCCTATAGGTTAAGAAAATATAGAAAAAAAAATTCAATTTACTTTGGCAATTAAACTAAGACTGTAAAACAAATATAAATGTCTTATGCTTAAATGGCTCTTTTGGTTAGGGCATCAGGTTTCAGATATCAAGTTTCAACTGGAGTGGTTCAAGACCCACCACTGAAACAAAATTTTGTTCAATCTTATATACTTTGACATTTAAAATAAGACTGTTGAACACAAATATATGTCTCATGCTGTAATAGCTCTTTTGGTTAAGGCATCAGGTTTCAGATGTCAAGAAGGGTGGTTCAAGACCCACCACTAAAACAATATTTTTTTCAATCTTATATACTTTTGGCATTTACAGTAAGACTAAAACAATAAATCTACAAAACACACATACCCCTTTAGAGATTTGGAGGTTTTGTGAGAAAATAATTTGTTTTACCACTGATATTTGGTTTAATGGATTCGAGTTTGAGTCTCACCAAAATATTTTGATATTTTAAGTGACTGTATAATGTATAATGTAAATGATGAAATAGTTATTTCTTTCATCATAGTATAAATGGCTTTGCGCAGAATCTCGGGGCTAAAAAAACTGCTTTTAATCTTATGATTGTACATTTCTATATTAGTAGAAAACTGGATATAATACAATGCTAGACATAGTTTTTTCATATGGATGAGAACCAGTTCCTATTCACCGGATTGGAATAAATACGAGAAAAAATTTTGTAATTTTTTTATTACTTATTATCTCAGACAGTGAAAATTAAATTTGGTGTTGGGGTAGTTTCAAACTGAAAACTATCTGAATGGAAACTCATCTCTACCCCTGACAGACATGGAAGAGAATTTTAAAGTATACTAATATAAGAAATAAGTTTTTGTATACATTGTCTATTTTCACAATTTATGATTTATGATAATATAGCTCCCTTATAGAATGTTGGTTTCCTTATCCTTATGTTGCGGGTTCAAGGCTCTCCAAGAAGAGCAGAGATTTTGTTGTTAAAAATTGGGAGTTTCTGTGGAATAAAAGTTGTCGCAAATATAGGTATTAAATAATAGATTGCCTTCATAATTGGCCATAACGCTGTAAAAAAAGCTTTCAAAACAGACCTTTTACAACATAAGATACTGAAACAGTTACTTTATAAGCATAAGTAATCATTTTTGTAATATCTTTCTATTTCATGGAAAATTAATAAATAGTTTATATGTGTATATATGGAAACCACCATATTAATAGAAAAATTTCTTTTTTCTCTAATTTTTAAAGTTTGTGTCTGCTTAACTACCCTTTTTAAGGGATTTGTGCTTTTATCTTTGGTCAAAAAATGTCAGTTTGATGATCGAACATATAAAAAACTTACAGAGTTAAAATATTATAACTTATATATTATTGTGAATGATTACAACAATTTTTAATTTTCATTCAGTAGAAATATTATGAATATTATAATTTCTCAAAAAAAGATCAAAGAGTTGGTTGTCTGATAGGCAAATGAAAGATTTACACTGCAATTATAAATGGGGTATGTTTCAGGGTGCATGGAGAGGTCTAGAACCAAGAGATACCAAGCCCCCAAGAGTCATTATCATCAATTTAGTTATGATGCAAGGGTGATATAAATAAAATATGAATAAAAATTTTCAAAATTAGAAAAAATATTTCTAAGAGGATGATAACCTTCCTCCTTTTAATAAACAGGAATAATATTTTGTTGAAGCTTAATTATATTTTTATTTTTAAAGTTATTAAAATATACTGCCATAACCTTGATATTATACCAAGTTATGTATGTAACTATAAACATTAATATGTCTCTATAGAAAATACTTAAATATAATTATCTAAGGCCTACATTAAGTCCTCAGACTTTAAGGAGTAAGGTTATTCAACATTCACATACAATAGTTACAAAGAAAAGTGTATAAACATATACATTAATTTAAGAAAAAAGAAATTATATTTTATCCCCCACCTTCTAAATCTTGAATTAAACTCCCTAACTAAATCTTATACCCTAGAAGATATGTATGAAAAATTCTGCTCCAGGTTGTCTTGAAAGTCCCAACAAACTAAAAAAACCGAATCAAAAAATTTATTTTATTCAATGCCCACCCTCTGAACTGAAAGGTAAACTTAAATTTTTATGTGTAAAAGATAGAGGATTAAAATTGACTTTTTAAATATTTAGACACAAGTGGAATTTTTAAATATTCAACATCCTAGTGGTCACAAGATTCTAGTAAACCTTGCTGGGTCATATAGATTAAAAGGAATAATATTTTAGAACTTTAACAAATCAAATAGTACACTCATATATCCTATTATAACAAAACAAATATCTAAATTGTAAGTGTCAAGACAACTTTAGGTATGATTCTAAAAAAAGTTTTATCTTTAAAATAAAAATTGGACATATGACAAAAGTTACCCCTCCTAGATTTTTTCAGGTCAGTAGGGGTAAGCCTAAAAACAATTGGATTTATAACCATAAAGAAAAGTTTTAGAAATAGCTTTAATAATGGAGCTTTTTGACATTTTCTTACTTTTCTGCAGAACAGTCATTTCTAAACCCTGCAATAATAATGTTCCTTACAATATATACATAGATGTAAGGAGAAAGTTATAAAAATAGAACGCTGTATACTTTTACCTACATTGTGATGGACACACCCTACATATATAGTAGTTAAATGTAGGAGAGTTTTTATAAAGTACATAGTGACAGACCTACGAAAACAACCTTAAATAAAGAAAAGCTGTAATAATAAAGTCTTACAAATACAAAAATATAATAAAAGTGGAATTATTATTTCAATTCTACCATTATTACATTACATTAAATGTTATTTGTTCCAGGTGCAAGAACAATTAAGAATCCATAATGAACAAATGTCATATCTGCTGCAAGGAATTCTCTATAAAGAGTATTTTAATAAGACACATGTGAATTCATACAGGAGAGAAGCCATTTCATATTATTAAAACCTTATTTATTTAGCAGGATTGTTCTATAACAAATTTTGTTAAATTTTTTTTTTGATAAAAAAGTTCTAAAATATTGAAAATTACTACCTACCTAGATTTCTTTTCAAAATATATTTTTTTTTAGTATTTAACCTTTAAATTTTTCATGGCAGTTTCAGAAGTTATTACGAGACAGTTTGGCTGTAATTGAAATGTGTTTGAAAAATATGAAGATTATAACACTGTTAAAAACTCTATTTCAAGTGCTTGCATTTGGGATTTTTATTTATCAGATGCAAAATTCTGTCAGAAAATATATAGAAGGGTCCATAGTTCAGATAACATCAACAACTAAACTTGATGAGATTAAAAATCCAGAGATTTATGTTTGCCAGTGGAATCAATTCAATTACTCATTATCCCCAGAGTTTGGTTATGAGGACATCACTGCTTTTGTAACTGGAGAACTTATAGATTCCAATTATACCACATGGAATGGTAAAAATGGAGATAAGACATTTGATGAACTGAAAAAGATATTATTTACTTATGACAACTCAAATTACAAATCTGAATATGAGAATATTAAAAAAGGCATAATTAAAACTGAAGAGCATGACATAGTCTATATTGCTCCCCAGGGTTTTTGCATGAAACTGAGGAAAGTAGAAAGTGGCAGAGGATTCACAGCTACTTCAAGAGAATCTAGTTTGTTTTTTGTAGATCCATTTTGGTCAGACACATTGAGGTTAATGGGACATGAAAATGTAGTTATTGATTTTGGAGAACAAATAAATGGTATGTATGAGGGCCTTACTTTTGATGTTAAAGTAACCTTGCATGATTCAAGTATCAATGATGGTAAAACTTGCACAGACTATGAAAACCAAGGTTCTAGCTATGGACAAACAACTGAAAGCATTCTTCAACAGTTCATGCTCAAATGGTTTGGATGTGTCTTACCCTGGATTCAAAATAGTACACACACAGTATGTGATAAGTTGGTTAAAAATGATTCACTTTCAACAATACAGAGAGACATTGGGAGGTTTCTTTTGAACAGTGAAACTTTAATTCTAGAACTGTCCCAGCCACCCTGTCATAAAATGAAATTTAATGCCAAAAGGGTTGACCATTGGAGAAGAAATGGAGCTACTAAACTTTATTTCAACATAATAGATGAAGTAAATGTCATCACTGATACATATGCCTATGATGTGTTTAGTCTTGTAGTTGATCTTGGATCTGCTCTTGGATTATGGTTTGGCCTTTCTGCTGTCAGTATTTTTGGGACAACAATAGATTTCATTGGTAACTGCCAACCTTGCTCTAAAAGCAAAATAGTCCAAAAATTGGCCTGGGGGTCAGATGGATCAAGGAATTAAAGTCATCTGTATTTTAGTAGTCCTAACTGAGAAATTTATATAATATTGTCAAATAGCTGGTCTTTATCTGTGATAATTTAGACTTTAATTTAACCCCTAACAGTCAGGCCCCTTGCTGCACCTTTATCGGTTTGGGGGGAGGGCGTTCAACCCTCCCTCCCCCCTATTATCTCAGTTACTATTAAAGCTAGAGTCCCCTGTTTGATAATGAATTTCCAACCTTAACCCATTCGTACCCACACGTCAATAAAACTACGTTAAAGTGGCTCTAAAAACTGACAGGGATGATATATTTAAAAAATGAAAATAGATATTGAAAGATTATTGCTATCACTTTCATTTTAAAAAGTAAAAATATTAAAACAATAAAAAACTAATTAAAATTTTTATGTTTTAATGGAGGGCTTAATCAAAAATTGAAAATTGAGAGGGTAATAATTTTCATAGCCATAAATCAACCAAAAGATATGGTGTTTTTACAAATTTTCTTAAATATTCCATTTATCAATAATTAAAACTTTTAGCTTTTAAAAAAAATTGTAAGGGATTCTTAAAATTTCACGGAGAAAAAAGTGTTTGAAAAAGTTACGTAAGTATTATTTCGCATGGCTTAATAGTAGTAGTAATATGCATAGTAAATATATAAATCCCCCAGAAATTATGCCCTAAAATCATGTTTAGGGTGTTTGGTCAGTTCTTAAATATTTATCATTTTTAAAATGGTAACTCATCTTTTTAAAATAGTTTCATCTAAAAAATATTCTTTAATGCAAATACATTTAAAAAAATGTAGATAATTAATTTTTACTATTTTGTTTTTTATAATACTAACCATCAAAAAAATAAGTTTGATTTAAAAATCGAACCTTCAATTGTAAAATAGTTAGGAAGAGGGTCAAAGTGAAGAACAATGATGACAATATTCATAAGCAGCGAAGACAAACAAATCATACAGTGACAAACAGACAATGTGAGAAATTTTATCATGTTCAGTATTCATAAAAACAT
>LS047736.1:0-10294 GCA_900241095.1 Acartia tonsa | reverse complement strand
ACTGAAATACTGAACAAAAAAATACAAATACTGAATAAGTATTTTTTTATATGATTCCTCATTTCAAAATTTCATATCATCATAGCTTTGTTATTAGTGGGATATTTTAAAGATCTTTTAATTTTGCCTCTTAGATTTTCTTGCACCAATTAAGCAGAAAATGACTGATAAATATTTTAAATGATTACAAAACTTAAATACTTTTTAGTTGAGTTAAGAGCATAGACGTCCAACCTTTTTTTTGGGGGGTGGGTAAAATTTTTTTAAGGGGTGGGTAATTTGCTTTTGGGGGGATAAAATGGCGCGCGAAGTGCGCCGCAAATTTTTTACCCCCCAAAAATTTTTACCCCGGGGGTAAAATTTGTTTGGGGGGGGGGTAATTACCCCCCATAAAATCTGTTGGCAGGGGTAAATTTTGTTTACCCCCTCCAAAATTTACCCCCGGGGTAAAATTTTTTGGGGGGGTAATTTGATAATGTATTAATATTTAGTAGTAAAAATGTGCGCGAAGCGCGCCAAAATTTTTTTTGTTAGGGATTTTTTATTTTGGGGGGGGTGGTATTTCCCCCCCTAAAATTGTTTGGGAGGGGTAAATACCCCCTCCCAAATGGGTAAATTTTAAATGGGAGGGTAAAATGAAAAATATTTCGGGGATGCCTACGGCACCCCCAAATTCGTTTGGGGGGGGGGTAATCACGTCTATGAATGAAGCTACTCTATAATTCACTTTGTCTGTCCGTAACTTTATGGGAGAAACTTGATTTTTTCGGCTTCTATTAAAGATAGGCAGCTGAAATTTTTAGAGAAGATTCCTAATCATATACATTGTTTTGTCCATCTGTCTGTTAATTGGGGTGCTATACGATACCTAGATTTTTTATGTTTTCTTAATTTTCTCAACTGCTTTTCAGGGATTAAAGAAATTCACATTCGACATATTTTTACCAAGTTTCATTGAGATTTGTATATTAATTGGATCGCTAGATCGATTCCTAGATTTTAAATTTTTCATGATTGCTGATAGAAGGCTGAAATTTTTATGGACTGAATAAGTTTATGTGGTAAGTTGAAGCGTTTCAGCTTACTGTCGCGAGTTCGAATCCAAACGAGCCCCTAGCTTTAAAGAATTCTACCAATAAAGAACTAGCAGTATTTACTACTACAAAGATATATTTAAAACTGAATACATTTACAATAGGGTTATTACTATATATACAAAAATAGATGATAACAATAGGTTAGGTTGAAGGGGGTGTGGGGAGACAAGGGCGGAGCCCTGCGGCGGTAGGCATCTGTGGGGTAAGCTGCAGTAAAGGGGAAGGTAACCACCTCCCGGTAGGATAGTTGCCTGGGGCGCGGGGTTGTAAGGTGGCCGCGTCCCTCCCCCTATTAGACAGTCCAATCTGACCGCTGCCTGTGGGGTCTCAGCGGGCAGGGGTGAAATGGTGATAATAGGATTAGCGCAGAAGGCTTGATTTGATAAGCCGCTGCGTAGCAACTCTGTGTAATGCCCGTCCGTATGCTGCCGTCTTACCACAGTTGTACCTTCCCAGGAACTATTAGAAGCTACCCTGTAAAAGAGAACCACATCGGTTCAGCAGTTAACAAGATCCTCCGGTACAAACAAATAAACAGACAAACAAACATAAAAACATCCTGTTACTTTATTTTAAGGACTAGCGGCTACGCCCCCTAGAGGCCTCTAGGGGCACTTGAGGAGGGGAGAGTAGATTTTGATTATTTATTATTTTAGATTTTAAAAGAAAAAGCAAAAAAATAATTTTTATTTTAGTTAAAAAAATATAAAAAATTAAATTTTTGGGGGGGGGGGTAATATTTTTCTAAGGGCCGATTTCTCTTGGGAGGTTGGTGGTACCCTCCCCAAAAATAGTTATAAACCTTCTCGGGACCTATTACAAGTTACCCTGTTAAGGAGAACCCGATCGGTTCAGCGGTTACCGAGATCCTTCAGTACAAAGAAACAAACAAACATACAAACAGACACACAGACAAAGATCCTTTTACTTTAATATAAGGATTAAAATTATTATATCTATCTAACTAGCTACAAATCTATCTATCTAACAACCATTATATCAATCTATTTATCAACATTTCTCTCTTTTTCTCTATATCCTTATCTATCTATCTAGGTACAGTCAGGCGGGGAGCTAAGGTGGCAAGACCCAAGTGAACCTATCTATACAGATCCTTCTATGTTTGAAAGATTATAGACATAATAAGTGATATTAATTAAGGAATTTAGAGATTGTTAAATGGAATTTAAATAAGAATGACAACATTATGAAGTTTTTATCTTCAAATACAAAGAATAAATAATGAATGCAAAAATATTAAACAGTTTGTTATCTTTTTACAGTAGTAAGTAAAATTAAAAATTGACAGGACGATTATAGTTTGCCTTGATTAACGACTATATCTATCCGCTATGAACTTATAGATCGATCCTTATTGTAAAAAAGTGTGACTAAAAAAGGTCAATTATCAATTGGAAAGTTTATGGAAATAATCATTTTATACAATTTATTAATCTATTTTTACATTCTTTCTTATTTTAGTATTAAATTCTATGATAAAATTGTACAAAAATGTTTCTAACCCTCAAATTAACCTGATACTTTAAAACTTGTAAATTTAAGTTTTTTTTCAGATACTTTGAATAAAATTTTTTTTAACAATTTTCAAGTTGAGCCTAGCAATACATAGCTATTATTTTTCGGCTTTCTGAATAAAAAGTACCGCACTAAAAAAAGAAAAATATTTATTTTCATATCAAAATCTTGTTGCAAAAATCAAGCAATTTTATATTGTAATAATAGAATGAAACTATGAGACTTCCTCTCTTAGAGGGATATTCAAAAATATTATAAGCCCCCACCTAAAAACAATATGAGCTTGGACGTCCCTGATAAATATTATTTTTTTATATTATTTTTGCATTTTTAATTTAAAAGCCGCCCTTCACTAATAGTCAAATTAATATAAAATGTTACCGAATAACAAATCATATTTAACACAATATTATAGTTGCAGCAATTTTATATTGTAATTCAATTCTTACAAAATTGTACTTGAAAACATGGCATTAATCCAAAGACATCTTTTATTTATATTTTATACTTAGTAATTTACATTTGAAAAATTTTTAGATTTAGAAAATTAAAAATTGTGAGATATAAATTATATACTATTTATAGGTTTTAAAGATCCGTCGATATATATATATATGTAGTCATTTTTTAGACGGTCAGTTATAGTAGGACGTAAAGATATACAAGCCCTAGTTATAGAACAGCTGCGCTACCATTTAGATAACTTAGTTTGCACTGCCATTCATGTGATTTTGTATTTCAATAATGATGCAAAATAAATAGTAAAATTGATAAAATATTTCTTATCCTTATATAAAAGTAACAGGATGTATATGAGTCTGTCTGTGTGTACCGAAAGATCTTGCTGCCAGATAAAGCTATATTATAGGAGTAAAAAATACCCTCCCAGAATTATTTCGATAATATTAGGTAGGAACCAGAGAGAGAGAGAGGGGACAATGAATTGCTTAGTGCTCTAGTCCCCAAGGTTTATTAAAAAATTTTATTATTCGTTGGCTCAACAACTTTTGGGACTTTCATAGAATTTTGATTGGTTGTTTCATTAAGTTTTAACAACTAATTGTAATCTACAAAAGGGATAATTTTATGTTTCTTCATTGGGGACGTACATCAATTTATCAGTAATTGTTTTATCCCTTTAGATTCCTTTCTTTAAGTCACATATCCCGTCTGCACCGAAGGATCTCGCTAACAGCTGAACCGATACGGTTCTCCTTTACAGGGTAGCTTCTCATAGGTCCCAACCTCCCTCCCAACAGAAATTGCCCGAAGAAAAAAAAATTCCCCCTGCCCCCACCAAAAAAAATTCCCCCTGCCCCCACCAAAAAAAATTCAAGTTCCCCTAGATGTCGCTAGTTATTAGATAAAGAACAATCTACAGAAATTTAGCCTATATATATTATATACACAGCACAAATCTTTAAAATAAGTTTTGACGCTATTTTCTTGGTATCTTGTGTAGATAATGGTAAAAGTTTTAGAGTTTGTGAATAAAACTTTCTCATTTTCAACATGATTGATTTTACACAAAATTACGCACATGCAAAGCAGTAAAGAAATTTATTTCAGCTGCTTATGAGAAACTAGCGGCTAAGCCTCTGGATTTCTTTAGAAAAAAAGGCGCAACCAAAGTACCATGCACAGTCAGAACTTCTAGAAAAAGGTAGTGCATTTGATTATCATGCCTCCTTAATATCTAATTCTTCTTTTTAAGTTAGCTTTAGTTTCATTTTAGATTGGTTTAGCAGAAATCCGAGGATCTTCCAGGATAAGACACGGACCGATAAATTAGTGTATGTTTCTAATGATTATCAACAAAATTACTCGTTCTATAGATTACAATCATTTTGGATGAAAATATTGGGCAGTGTTAATTTGACCACTCATCCTTATACTAAAGTAACAGGATGTTTGTCTGTGTGTCTGTACCGAAGGATCCGATTGGGTTCTCCTTAACAGGGTAGATTCTCATATGTCCCAGGAAGGTTTATAACTATTTTGAAGGAGGGTATCACCACCCTCCCAAGAGAAATCACAATAAAATAAAATAAAAATTTAATATTTCCGCCGCATAGTGTCGCTAGCGTAGTCGCGCTGCGTAGAATCATGAATTTAACAGCTGATAACATAGACAAATTATTTCTCAAATTAGATGTTTAAAATATAAAAAAAAACATTTAAATGCCTCTAGAGGCCTCTAGGGGCGTATACGCTAGTGATTTAAAAAAAAATAATAAAAAAAAACAATTAAGCAAACGAATGACAAAACAAGTATGCAACCTCCATTCCTCTCGGCCCTGAGAGAAAACTCAGTAACTCGAAATTCTAAAAAAAAAATCAAAGAAATATTAGCAAGTGATTACAAGTTATTTTTGGCATATTGCAGAACACTTTTACATCTTTATTAAAATTTAGTTGGTTTATAAAATCAACTTTGCTGATAAGATTTTACAGCACATATAGAATAGATGGTGATTTCTCTGAAAGTACCAATCCAGGAATGACCCCCCCCCCCTTATCAATGATAAAGTAGTGGGTTTGTTTGTTTATTTTCCTATGCCGGGTGCCCTTACACTGCAGATGACTAGCCAGTAAACAGTATAATCTAACCTAAGCTGATCTAAATACACAAACAACAGCCCTCCCCCCCACTATCTTTTTTTTCAATTTATTTTACAAATAAGTGAGACTTGGGGGGGGGGGGGTGTTCAATGCTTAACTAGGCATTTTTAGGGAATACGCCGCGAAGATGAAATATAAAATTTATTATAGGAACTGACACAAATACACAAACTTGGAAATATAAAATTAGTTTTATATTCAGTCAGTATCTAAAGAGATCGAAAGGGATAAGACAATGGCCGAAATATTGATGTACATCTCCAATGATAATAGACAAAATTACCCCTTCTGTTTATAATGATTAGTAGTTGATACGTTTTGACACTTAACTTAATAATAAACACACTATTAAAATTAAACAAAAGTCCCCATCTGTATTAAGTCAACGAAAAAGAAACATTATCACAAAACTTTGAGGACTAGTTTAATAAACACCGCCCTCAGGCGTTTTTCAGTCCTTGGATACTTGTATTATATTGTGTGAAACCTATAGTATTCATTGTTTATAAAAATAGTTTATTAATAAATTCTTAATGCAATGTAATTATTATTTATAAATGTTGATTATTAAATGAATATGTTGTTTTGTTCCAATAAAAAAAAAATATTTGAATTTGAAAACATCTAAATGTCCACTCCCTCCTTGCAGTATCTATCTATCTATTTATCAATTTCCCTTTAAATATTGTTAAGAGCGAAGCTTTTCTACATTTTTGTTGAAATTAGGTAATGCATGAGGATTCCTGTGACAGGAATTTGGAGTTATATAAAAACACTATAATTACTTTCAGAAAGTCCGTTCTTCCAATTGAACCTTATTTATTTGGTTTTTTAGTAGCGAAGCTACTCTATAATTCACTTTGTCCGTCCGTCCGTCCGTCAGTCAGTCAGTCAGTCCGTAACGCTATGGGGGAAATGGGATTTACTCAGCTCCTATAAAAGATAGAATGCTGAAACTTTTTGACAACATTCCCATTATTAAGGAGCACAATTAACTATAAAAACATCAATGGCGGTCGGACTGCTTTTTAGCAGGTTTTAGGCTATTTTTATATTTTTCACATTTTCCCCATATCTTTGGTGATTATGGTCCGAGTTTCAAATTTTTTTCTGTAATAGATATCAAAATTAAATTTCTTGTCGTTTGAAGAAAACAACAACGACGGTCAGACTGCCTTTTTGCAGGTTTTTGGCTATTTTTATATTTTTTACATTCTTTACCATATCTTTGATCCGATTTTCAAAATTTTTCGAGTTATAGAAATTAAAATTATAAATAATAAAGTTAAATTTCCTGGCGTTTTAAGAAAAGAAACTATGGCGGTCAGACTGCATTTTAGCAGGTTTTTGTATCAGTATCAAAATATTCTTTCCCATTGTTCTGCGCATCTAGTATATAATTTACTTTAACGGTCGTCATCATACAAAATAAAACAAGGTTACGTGTTTATTTTCTCCAATAAATCTATTCTTGATTTTAAGAAATACACTTTAAATCTGCTTGTACGTATTCCCTTCCACGATTTTTTGTGCTTCGCTATTTATGGATGTTGTCATCCTTGTATATTTATATTTTGTATATTCAATTCCGACACTCTACAAGAGTAAATGTTCGTTTTTATAGATGTTTTTTAAATGTTGTCATCCTTTTTTTGATAAATTCTGCAAAATTAAAATAATATCTGAACTAAACTACTGCTAGGCAGTCACATTGCATTAGTAAGCCACAGATGTTCAACTGAAGACTGAAAAACTATTTTAAATGGAGCTGTCTTATTTTGAGGGGCTACATATGGAGTTGACAGTAGTCAGCATTCTGCAAAAGCAGCTAAGATAACTTCACAATGGGCTACTGACACACTACGGTCCTCTGCCTTTTTACTTTATCTATACACATTTCACAAACTTATTGACAGGGTTGGGTCAAGGAGATGTGTATGCAAATGCTGTTTACACTGGTGAATGGCTGAACAGCACAAGAACAGGTTTTGGAGAACTACGATATGAAAATGGAAGCAGATATATTGGATACTGGGATCATAATAAAAGATATGGATGTGGCAATATGATCTATGCAGATGGGACATCAATCAGGACTGTCTGATATACCTTAAAAGTAAATCAATAAAATGTTAATTACAATTACTCAAGACTAGGGATAAAGTTCAACATAAAATACAAAATTTTGTTAGGAGATTATTGTCACACTAAAAATGTTTTATTAGGAAGTATTTTGCTTTGTCAGGTCTTTGAAATAAAATAATTTAAATAGAAATTGTCTTGGGAGATGCTGACATAAGTGAAATTATACTAAGCTCAATCAAACAAGTAGACTAAAACATACTGTGCTTTTTTATTATGGTTTACTTACAAATAGAACTTCAACAAAATTAGTTTTCAAGTCTAACAATGATGTATCCCTAAAAGAGTGTTTTTTTTAATCCTTTGTTTTGTTAACATAATTAATATTTTTAAGTTAAACAAGAGTTGTATTGAATATCAATGACAATATTATAGTGGCTTTTGGGATTTGGATTTGATATCAACTGAATGTTTGAATGGTTATGGATTTAAAAATCTGCAAGATGATGCTATTGTCATAGGTGATCTTGTGGGCAATGATCTAAATGGTTTTGGCCTCACATATATCCCTGATGTGGGATATCAACATGGAAAGTTCCAAGGTGGGAAGATGGTTCAAGGAATACAGCTTACAAAGTCAGGAGATGTAATCTTTTCATCATTTACTGACTCTAATCCATCTGGAATTGGATACAAAACTTACCTGGATAAATTCAAGGTCATTATCCTACTTTAGCAAATGTTATTCAAATAGAAAGCAATAACAATGACACGACTAATTATTATGTTACAACTACAAGCAAGTGTATGATTTAAATTAACCACAACAGAAACAGTTATTTCTCATTAGAAAAGCTAGAGTTGGATAATCACAGGTAGATTGTGTGAATTGGGACACCAGTCAAATAACAGAATGTGCTCAGAACATGAAACTGAAACGATTTGATAATTATGAAACATACTTTGGACAGTTGAAGCTTGTTGATGGTTGGGAGGAGAGACATGGGTTTGGAGAGTATAAGGAGTCTGATGATTGTATCACTGGCATTTGCTATTCAGGTTAAAATGACTTTTTATTAACTTTACTACTGTGATACCCAAAGCCATGTCAGCTTGCTTTCATGGAAGTATCGAGTTTAATTCAAGATCAATCTGCATCAAAGTAAAGACATTAAAAATACCTATGTTATGTCAGACGCATGACATCAATAATAAACGTTAGGTGAATGTCTTAACCCATAAATTACCAACATGCACAGTAGGACTTCAGGCAAAGGTCGTGTTATCAAGCGGTTGGTATTGCTTACCTGATACACTGGTATTTGGACTGTATTTATCCTTGGTGATGGACCTGACCTCAACAGGTTATGGACACCAGTCTCACTCATATAAGGTAAATGACAAGGTACTAAATATTGTGTCTGTATGCTATATATCTCTAGAACGGCTAGTGCAGGCTACCAAAGTTGTACTGTTAGAGATAATAACTAAAACTGTAGGTTAAGGTATAAGAAATAATAATTTAGTTGATAATTTAAGCCAGGTTGTTACAGGTAAATGGAGGTATGACAAGCAGCATGGATTTGGACATCTGAGACAGCATGCATACAATACTTTCATTGGACAATTCAAAGGAACACTCTATATGCCAGAAGCAACTTGAAGAAAGTAAATTGGCAATGTTATGTTTGCTATGATATCTGATTAGTTCCTTACTTTAGGAGGATTCACCAGAGAAAGTTTAAATAAAAAGGACCTTTCATGTCCAATTATCGAATAGATCTATCCATTATCAATGGACGAACTGACCCCAAATGTAGAAAATCTTTAAGGATCTGAAATATAAGAGTGTATATAATAAGATGGAAAGCTTGATGGCTCTGGAATATCTGTTTCCTACTCCAAGAAATTTAGGACAATTTACCTCGGAGGGTGGTCTAAGGTAAACATTTTTTCTTGGGGGGAGGGGGGTAGGTAAATTATTTTCCATGGGACATTTCTCTTGGCAGGGTGGACTAACCATACCCTGAAATATTTATAAACTTTCCCTAAACTTAGATAATCGTTTCAAAACAGAGCTTACTATTTTTTAACTAGCCTTCACCTGATTATGGCATCTTTAACAAAATCATTTTATATTTAGGGACAAAAAGATGGAGCCGGAGTTTTTATTTATCCAGGTTTGGTTTATGTTTTATATAGTTAATACGCTCCTAGAGGTACGAGAGAACGGAGGTGTAGAACCTTCTCTTTACATTTTAGCATATAAAAATAAAAAAAATTCTTTTGAGGAGCGATTTCTCTTGGGGGGGTGGAGGTACCGTTCCCCAAAATATTTTTAAACCTTCTTTGGACATAAGAGAAGCTTTTCTGTAAAGGATTACTATATTGCTTAATTCGGTCAATAAGATTCTTCAATACACACCTACTGTTAAAATATAAGAATTTTTTGACTTGGCAGGTTAAAATTAGAAAAAGTTTTATTTATCATTTGGTAGAAAAAAAATTTTTCGTCTATTACCCCATCCCTTTATTCCTAACAAAAGCAATTATCTCAAAAATTGTATTAACAATTTTACACTACCTAATCATTTTATAGATACCCAAATACATAACCTTAATCAAGGTGGAGAGAGTGTGATGGGATTCTACTCAGAAGGGAAGCTTGTAAGAATGGAAGAAAAACCTAACCCAATTTATATTGATCAAAATGGAATACAAAAACAGTATTAATTATAGGGCAATTCTATCAATTAAATAAAGAATAGTTATTTCTTTCATCGTATTATAAACCGCTTTCCGCGAATATAGAATGTACAATTATAAGATTAAAACCAGTTTTTTAGCCCCGAGGTGCCGAAGGCCCGGGCGGAAAAAACAGGTTTTAATCTTATGATTGCACATTTTTATATTCGTAGAAAGCTGGATATAATACGATGCTAGACATAGTTTTTTCG
>LS047735.1:0-11165 GCA_900241095.1 Acartia tonsa | reverse complement strand
AGTCAGTTGGGACATTTTAACATGTAGCTCCCTAACTATACGTAGCAGAGGAATCGTTCTTATATTTCCAAAAAATAGACTTCTTATCGGTTCTAATGGTATGCGTAACTTTATTCTACTATTAACACAAGCCGCGCAATTTGAATTTTAAAAATCTACGCATTTTTTTTGCTCACCCTTTAGTAATGTAGCGTAGCCGAGGTAAAGATAAACAGATCTTTTACTAATGATTATATATTAATCCAAATACAAGTTAAATGATAATAATATAATATAGATATTAATAGTTCACAAAATATAAACTTAATACACTCTTGTATGTGTCAATCCCAAAGCAGAATATCCTGCTTCAAGAAGTAACAACACAAGACTGAGCTATATTTAATAATATGCATATATTCTCTGGGAGAGAAATGACTTTTTACAACAGTAATATATACTTAAAGCATTATTTTGGTGAATATACTAAATAGAAAAAATAACTTTGAAATTTTAAGATTTTAAGCGATTTTAGTCGAAATAGAAGATGCTTAAAATCATTTGTTCTCGTTCGTGCATAGTCCCTTTAGGAATAAATTTTTTTCAATTTTACCATACTTTTATCCCAGAAGCTTGTGTTTTTTATACTTTAATTTATTTGCCTGACATTTTCTGGGGCCCAAAATATTATTGTACGAAGATAACGTTTATTATTTTAGCAACTAAGAGAAACAGTCCGACCATTACGGCCAGCCAAACGGAAGCACAAAGATGTCAACTTTCCCATGGGTTTGGTTATGCCAAATCTTACAAGTTCTGCCGCCCATTTTCCTAATATTGATAACATAGGTAATTAAAATTTTGATTTGTTAAATATATTTGATTTGTATTGAGGTTTTAATTTTTATTATTATCCTTTTTTTTGGATGGCGGCTTCGCCCCTAGACATATCTAGATTGAAACTGAGGAGGGGGGGAAGAGTTTTGCCCAACACTTTCAATTTTAGATTTATAAATCGTTTTTGGAGGGACATTTTTTACTAGGGGCGATTCCACTTTGGAGGGTGAGGTACCCTACTCTAAAACAATTTTCCACCGAGGAGCTATGATAAGCTACACTGTAAAGAAAAACCATATCGGTTCATTGGTTAGTAAGATCCTTTGGTACACACAGAGAGACAAACACAGATCCTATTACTTTTATATAAGGATATAATTTCATAATAAATATCCGTTTCTTTCTAACTGCAAACTTATAAAATGGATGTCATAATTAAGTAATGTTATTGTAAATAAGTCAGATATATTGATGATTTGACATTAATTTTACTATAGGTCCATGTGTGAGTGTAGAGCTGAAGCCTAAGAGTGGGTACATTATTCCTGAGAACACCCCACATCCAACATTGTGCAACTTTTGTCTTAAACAACATTTTAAGCACAGGTAATTCGTTGTCTGCTTTCTACATTTTTAGTAGCGCAGCTACTCTATTATTAGGAATGTCCGTCTGTCTTAAAGAAACGGAATGGGGTAATTTCACTGATGTTAATTAAGATATACAGCTGAAAGTTTGATTAAGATTCCCTGTACCAATAAGCATCCAGTTTATGATATACTTAGTCTTTCGGTGACGCTACAAAATATCTAAATGTATAGGTATTTTTTATAAGGTTGCATGCTTTTCAACTAAATCTTTACCATCAGTCTATCTTCATTTTTTCTCTCTTTTAAGATCACTGATATCTGTTCTATAACCCACTTTGTAAGTTTGCACATCCATGATTTTATGGGCTTTTTTTCTTATGGCATAAATTACGTAACAAGATTTTTTTGTATTGTTCAAAAACTTTTTTTATATTATTATTTACTTCAGTTGTGAGAAGGTGCGAAGTGACTATTGTCCGCTTGGATTATTTTCTGGAAACCAGGATATGATCAAACAGGCTCTGTTCTCCCTCCTTCAATCACCACAAAATAATATTAGGTAAGACCCTTTTTTAGAAAATTGTAAGGTCTTCTTAGATCCTATAGGATCTCTTTTTGTAGGTCCTAGGTAGGTTTTTACCTGTTTTTCTTTCTCAAATGTAAGATAGCCCTAGATACAAAGGTGCAGTCTCGAGACTTTTTTAAATTAAGAACTCTTTAAACACACACAAAACAAATAGACGAACATGTTAATTGATATTTGTTTTATTCTTAAAATTAGTGAATTTAGGACGAATTTCAAATGTCTAAATCCAGTTTTCAATTTTAAAAAATTTAAGATATGAATAACCAAGGTATTTTTTATCTAGAATTTTTGGAGATGGGACACTTTTACACGATGAAACCTCCACAAATAGTTCTGACTGTCTAGAATACCTTTCAGCACATGTTGGCGGTCATACTGGCCTAGTTGACCTGCTTGCGGCGGCCCTAGTCTCCCCTTATTCCCATTCAACCAGACATAAAGTTGTATCATGTAACAAAGGGAATGCAACTATTCCAAGGAAAATATGATGATATTTAATAAATTTGCCTTTTTGTTTCAACTACCTTAAGATATGTATAAGGCATTTCTCGTATTCATTCAAAACTGATTAATATCCGATGCAATGGATTAGAACCGGTTCTCATCAATACCGAAAAAACTGTCTAACATCGTATTATATCCAGTTTGGTACGCATATAAAAATGTTTTTTTCAGCAATTAAGGTGTAAAATTGGAAAATTATTTTCAGAACTCTTTTATTTTTTCATATCCTTCCTCCCACACATTCTTTTACCACTTATTTTTACCAAGGAGGGTAAAAATGGGAGGGGAGATGTTTTCAGTTTTCTTGATTTTTACAATTTTCTAAACTCTTATTTTTATTCCCCCCTCCCCCCTGCTTTAGCAGGGTCAACCATGCAATACACCCCTGATTAACATTGATAATTTAGAATGATTTAAGCTTTAAAAAATTATCTGTAAATTTTACTTATATAGATAAAATATCAATATTTTTAACCCTTTAGAAACGAGGAAAGAAAAATTTTAAAGTGCAAAAGAAAACTGTATATGAAAATTCATTCTGGTGATAGTAGTAAACACGAAACTGAAAACGATTTAGAGAAAGATAATACCAAAGAAGTAACAGGATCCACTTTACATGAAGATTCTGTTTTGAAAGCTATACTAAAAATGCAAACTTTAAATATACTCTCGGACAATCAGATTAAAGGTAAAACATTTTTCTCTTAAAAATTTTAAAGTAATTAGATTTTCAATGTTTTTTTTGTCCAATAGGATGTTATTCAATTTCATACTAGAATGTATTTTAGGCATTTATGAAGATTTATTGAAAGACGGATTATCTGATGAAGAAATTCATAATCTTATTGTCCATCAATGTTATCAAGGAAACAAACATAGGGTAAGTTTTATTTCATTGCGCGTTCTTTGATTAAAGAGTTGTGCTATATCGGCATAGCAGTGGCTTTAAAGAGTTGAACCGTAAAGATACGGCAGCGTAACCGCCGGATTCGCCGAAAACTGCCCTTTCCGTCAAAAGTTTTTTGCCTTTTTAATTCCAAATTCCAGTCCTGTAACTTTTTTTAGTTTTTATTCCCCGACATTTGATGTCCTTGTCTGGGCAACTGTCTAAAAACTAATCCTGATGATACATTTTAAAAACTAATAGTAACCCGGTATTCTCTAGTGAATTTTATTTTTAGGAAAATTCAAACAAGCTATTAAAATACATGCTACACACAACAGCACAAGATTTATCCATATTCATTGTATTTATGAAGCAACAAGCCATACCAGCTGAAAAAAATCTACCAAACTCCAAGAGTAATAGCAAAGAGGAAGAATGTTGTAACGGCTCTGAAAAAATAGATGTATGTGAGAAATTGAAAAAGAACTTGTATCCTGTGATTGAAATGAACGGCTGTAGCTATCTGTTTAGCATAAAAGTAAGTTTAGCTTTCCTCTACGACAGCAAAGCTACTCCTCAAGTTTTGTATGGTGTATTATTTGCCCCTTAATTAATTTAAGTGGACACTTTTATTTGTAATGTATCTTCTCTCTAATTTGGGTGTGTTTGGATGTACGTCTTGATTCTACATTGTCCACAGTTAGAAATTCTAGACTTGACAGTCTTTGTCCCAGATTTGGTTTGATATTACTGTGTTGAAGTTTCCTGTTATTTTGTTCATCTTCAACTTGAATTTTTATTTGCGTCACTTATTAAAAAGGTCGCCTATGTTTTAAATATTTTACCTGGCATTGTTAAATTAAAGTTTTTCTTTAAATAGGTATTTTGAAGTACTGTTTAATTGATGTTTACAAAGTTTTGAAAGATTTTGTTTGGCTTTTAATATTAATGCTAAATTTTTTTTAGGTTATAGATCTCGATGCCAAACCCGTAAGTGCTATATACAAAAAGATAGAAAAGAAACAGAAGTGGCTTGAAAGTATCAAAGAAAAAGACTGCTAAATTGCATTCGTTATATTATAAAACTTAGGATTGCAAAGCTGCTATATAAGTCTTAGTGTTAGTCAGTCAATTTTGTTTCTTATTTGAAGATAATGTCAAAGATTAGATTTGATAATAAACTTTTTTTTATTGTAAGTAAAGAAAAAAAAAGAATTATATATAACAAAATCTAGAATATCCAATGGTAATATTTTTCTTATTTGTATAACATTTATTTTCATTTCTCCTTAATGATTTAATTTCATGCATGTAAAAGCTAACTAAATGAATCCATGTTGTTTATTTCATGTGGTAATTGTAAAAGTAAAGTTCTAGTCTAAAGTAAAAAAAAATACATTTATAGCATTTTACTTCAACTTAATTTGTGATAAAGAGGCCATTTTGGGAATTTGTTGTTTTCAAGGTTTAGCAATTTTTTTTAGATATATACTTAAAACTAAATTTTTGACAAGCTTTCAATTTTAAGACTGTTAATAGGTATTCAAATCAAGATAAAATTAAAGATAAATTTTTTCCAGAAATTCTTGCTAATCTGATTCTAAACATATATATGTTATATAAATGGTTCTTTGGTATTTTTAATGATATATTTATTCAAAGTATAGTATAGTATTTATAAATAGTTATTTACATTATTTACATTTCAGATTAATTTAACTAAAATTGAATGGGAGTTCCCACCTCCCAACCAAACACACTATCTTGTCTGTAATACTTGAAGACAACAACAACAAAAATCTGTGAGATTGTAGTCCCATTAATCTGCTGAAATAACCCCATAATATTGTTGACAAAATGTTGAACCTATTCAGTTTAAATCAGGAGAAGAAGGACAATGCAGGTAAAGTTAGATTTTCTTATATAAGAGGTTTGTGTGCACTTATGTATATGTTGTTTTATTATCTTAAAAAGACACAATTGCAAAAACCCAAAGAGATATATGGGTTAATAGTCTAAGAACTTTTTAAAAATTCATAAGTTTGGAAAAAATTAGCCATAAATTCAATTATTGGCTCAAGAGGTAATTTTTCAGAAAATGGATTTACTCAAATTTTGCTTACTTTTATCAAACAAAGCTCCGCGGGTCTGACATGTTATTGTTCAGTTATCCATACAAACAAAAGCGTGTAGAAGGTGGGGGTAGAGGGGTTGTAACACCAAGGTATAAACCTCCCTTGGCAAAATCCTGTGCACGCCATTGCATGTCAGGATAGCACTACGTCCTATGATTAACAATAGTATCTCATTCCTATTAATACATGAGAACACTATGAGACACGACATCATCAAATACAAAAAGACATGACTTGCCATTCATATTATGCCCCAAAAAATTTAAATAGTTATTTCTCACATCGTATTATAAACAGATTTCCGTGGTTATAAAATGTACATTGACAATTATAATATTAAAACCTTTTTTTAAGTCACGAGATGCCGAAGGCACTGGCTAAAAAAACTGGTTTAATCTTTTGATCGACATTTTTTATATTCATAGAAAACTGTATATAATACGATGCTAGACATAGTTTTTTTTTGTATGGATGAGAACCGGTTCTAATCCATCGGATATTAATCAGTTTCGAATGAATACGAGAAAATATTTTAAATCCAAATGTTTTAGGAGGAAGACCAGGAAAAAAGAATGCCAGTGCCGCCCAACTCAGAATAACCAAAGTAAGCTTTTTATTTTCTGTAAGATGTCCTTATTTGTAACTAAAAAAACAAAAATATACAGAGCCAGGGATCTTATGGGATTAGACAATGGACTCTTATTCCCAATGCAATGATGATAAAATTGCCCCTTTTGAGTATTATTTTTTTTGTTACAAAGTTTGGACGTAACCAACCTTAAATTCAAGAAAAGTCAACAACTATAATTGCGTGGTTATATACCTTTTGGTACCAGTGTAATTTAAAGTCCAATGTTCCCTTCCTCCCTGTACTAAAAGCTTTTGTCTTGAGAAAATGGTGGGTAAGAAAGGGATAATTTAAGGTTTTGAAGGATATTATCATGGTTGTTTGTTTATATAATTGTGTTATGTGCAGTACATGAACTGCATGTGCAAGAAATTTGCTCTAATTCCAGGAATATAGATATAGGTAATGAGACTTGTTAACTTCTCAAAATTTACAAATAAACCTGAGGATTTTTCTTTTGAAACAGGTTTAATGTTTAAAATTAAGACAAAGCATAAGATAGATTGTTTATTTGCGAGAACAAAACATAAATGTGTACCTAATCACATACTCACATGCACCACATAGCAAAATCTTCAAGCCCTTAAATTTTAACAACACAAACTGCCAACTTTACTTCACTTTAAACATAAAAAAAAGAGGTATTAGTTGGATAATTAAGTACCTAGTCATATAACATACTGAGGAAATAAAAGCACGTCCTCTTTTAAAGATCATTGGTGGAGATATTTTTTAACTTGTCCCTTCTCCCTGGATTAATTTAGACAAAACAAAGTTAAGGAAATATATAGTTTAAATTAATTGCATTATAAAAACCATTTTTGTAACCAGAGGCGATCAAAGATCGGTTATATAGTGGGTTTAGGGGGTGCTGAATTGTGTCAAACTTTTATGTACACACTTTCAAAACCTGTTTGAGAATTGTAAACCAAAGACAATCCTAAAATAAATTTTCCGGAAATAGGGAAATTATAATATAAAATGACAATGTTAAATGTTAAAGGTGTTTTGGTAATAGTGAAATGAATTTCTGTGCACGTGGCGTGCTTGTAATATCGTGACGTTTTCGTACTATTCAGCTAATACATCACTTTGTACCTCTAGCATTCAGACCATGAGTTTCTGTTTTGGAATATTAATATTAATCCTTTTAGGTAATTACAACAATTATTTAAGTTTGCTTTATTTTTATTGTAATATTGTAATATTATTATTATTTAAAGCGCAAAGTGTTATTAATATTTAAGTGGCTGTAATTAAAATAATAATTTATTTAAAACTTTACCTATGCAGATTTTTACATTTTATTTCTATTTTTATCATTTTTATGGGTAGGTAGGTACACTGTAAAAAATAGATCTGAGAAATCTTTAAATTGATAAAGAATTTTATGTTTATACATAATTTTAGGGTGTTTATGTTTTTATTTGCTGCCGATAATTTATTCTACTCAGCAGATTTTTAACGTTCTTGTTGTTATATATAGCAGAATAAGTTGTAATATTAATATTCTGTTGTAACAGTATTCTGTACTGTCTTATGCAGCAGATCTTCCATAGTTTTATTATACTCATTCCACTAAGGAATAAACTTTTAGAATATTGCCAGGTATAAGGAAAATTTTTATGAGAAAAAAAGTTTTCTCAGATGATTGAGAACTGTCTAATTTGGCGAAAAAAAGCAAAAAAAAATTCGGCGGGAAACGGCGGTATTCGGCTGGTGCGGCGGTTCCGCTGCCGTTTCTTTACAGTTCCATATTGTTCACCACAATAGAAACTGCTGTGCCGAATTTTAGAGCTGTAACTCTTTTATGGGCTAAGATCATGCACGTTTTACTTTTGGTTTCAAAAAGTGGCACATCCGCCTCCCCCCTTTAAAATATAAAAATAAATCTCCTTAGTAGTTTTCCTAAGAAAGATTGTTTTTATTTGGAGATTTCGTCATACCAAAGCTGATACCTATAGGTCGACCTAAACTAATACAACTAAAAATCGTTTGAAAAAAGATCGAACTAAAATTTCTGTAGTTTGACTCTGTCATTTGTAAAATAGGCTCAATCGTTGAGAACATTAAGAAACATCCTAGCTATAAAATTAGAAATTAAAGGGGGGGGGGGTTAATGCAACCATCTCGTAATCAATGTATAAATGGCACTTGGAATTCGAATTTTGATCTGAAATTTTGCATTAGTAATCCTTGGTAGGTTAATTTTTATATTTTTGTAGGTACAGATATGCTTAAAATATATATATTTTTATCTTATCTGTTGATATGTTCATCCCTGTAATGATATGCACTTTGCACTGATATACATACTCTGAAAACAGTGATTTACTGCAATATACTGCACTTTTATATTATCTCGCTCTGGTTATGTTTTTCCTTAATACTGACGCAGTTTTATGTATCAAACATAACATAAGGTTTTTAGAAGGACAACAACTATAGGTATAACTTACATTATTTATCCTTTATTGCATCCGTGTTAAGTCATGGATGAAAAGGATTTTACCCATGTGTAACTTAAGCTAGAATGCATGTTTTTTTTGTAATTTTTCTGATCACCATCCGGTCCATAAGGTAATAGGATCCATATGAGTGAATAGGGTATTTATCTTTTAATCAAAGACATCCCGAAGCATGTGGGAGGATAACTAGTTCGTCTTTTTGATTTTCCGATTTTTAAAAGCGAAGTATTCTATAATTAAGGTCGGTGCGTACGTTCGTAACTGATAGCTATTTTCGTTAATTTAGGCATGTCAGAATTGCCTAGCGATTTCAAACTTTGTCTTGCGATTAGGTATGAGTTAGAAAGCGAAACAACTCTATAATCGTTACCAGAAAGACCGTACGTCCATTTTAAAACATGTTGCTTTTTAACTTTTTTAACAACAAATTTTTATATGATAAAATTATCCGATTTTCTGATTTTTGGAGTACTGTTTCCTAGGACAACAAAGTACATTGTTATAAGCGAAGCACCTCTATAATCAAGTCCTAAAAATGTAAGTATGTCCTTTAACAATATCCTGTATTTAAGAAGTTTTTTGATTTTGTTTCGTTCGACTTTTATACATTTATATTCTGATTATTAAGTTCTGACACTCTACTCAAGTGTTAACGTTCGTTTGTCCTACAGTTTTAGAGCTTCGCTTTTATGGATGTTGTCATCCTTGTTTGGGTTATGTATGACCATAAAGATGGCAGAATAGATTCTCTACAAATAACTTTTTTCTTAGGATGTTAACGAGTTGGAACTGCCGAGAACTTGTAAAGTTGATTTCCCAGACAAAGATGATTTACTCAATTTTAAGTTGAAAATTAATCCAGATGAAGGTTGGTTTATTTGCATCTGTACATTAAGATTTATAGAATGGCTTACCATAGTACTTATGTTTCAAACTTAGACTAAACTTTATTTAATTTTTTTTCTTAGCCGTTCTTTATTGGATTTATGTACAATTGTAGGTTGTCTGTTTGTCATTCATTAGTGGTTCTTAGCTGTTTTTTTATTTTTTTGGATAGAAGTAACGGGATATTATAATTTATTAAGTAAGATGTCCATTTGTTGTAATGTTTGTTTTTTACTTAGATAATTTTGCTTTGTTTTGAATAAAATATTATTTTGCTTTTATTTAGGATTTTACCGTAATGGCCAGTTCACATTTAGTTTCAAAATTGGAGACCAGTATCCACACGAACCACCAAAGGTTACTTTTTGTTCATACGATTCATTTTTAAGAGGTAGGATGTGCGTCTGTCTTTGTTGATCTATCTATGTATGTATTTGTTATAGTTCGTTTGATTGATTAGGTTCTTCGTTCTATATTCTTTCGATAGGTCTTTTGTAGAATTTTATTAATTGGGATGGGGGAGGGGAAGGCCTTAATACCCAGGGCTGTGCAAAACCTGGGTTTTTTTTTTAAAAAGCCCCGGGGTCGTGGGAAATAGGGGTTTTACCCGGGTTTTAGGGGTTTTTGGAGGGTTTTTGGGTTTTTGTGGGTTTTTATAGATTTTTACTGTAAAAGCTTGAATAAAATTATGATATGTAATTATGTCTATAATACAAAGTAGCTTAATGTCTGTCCCTTAAGATCTTGGTAACCACTGAACTGATTCAATTCTACTCTTCAGGGAATATATATATTGGTCCTGTGGTGGTTTAATGCTATTTACTTGATGGGTGGGACACCCCCAACCACCCCCCCACCCCCCAAAAAAACAAAAAAAATCCCTCAATTTTTTTTGTTTGTAGGTGTACAATTTTTTTTTTTAATTACCTATTGGAGCACCTAGAGGCTAGGGGTGAAGCCGCTAGTAATATAATAGACGATTCTTTCTATGGCGCAGCGAGTTTCATAGTATTTTCACAGTAGTTTTTCTCTTATTTCTACCCCGGCGGAGCAATCATTACCCCTTAACTAACCTAACCTAAAACTGGACGTGCTTTCTTGATGTAATGTCAGTGTAAGTAATGAGTCTATTCCTTTGTCATATTCATGCAAGGGGTCAATGAAAACATATTTTTTTTTCTATAAATAATGAAAAATAAACTTATTTTTGAAACAATTTTTGCTTTATTATATAAAAAAAACCAAACACCCAAAACCCCTTGGGTTTTTTTAGGTGGGTTAAAGGGCAAAAAACCCGGGTGGGTTTTTTGTCTGCCAACCCTGTTAATACCCCCCCCCCCCTTCAAAAAACTAAAGTTCTAAGAAGATAATCATTTGTTGACAATAATAAGAATAGTAACAAAATTTGATAAAAAGTAAATGATCTTGTGGTTTTAATTCAAATAGTGAGCTATAAAGGAAAGTACTTATGCATGATTTCTTTTTTAAAAGGGGGGGGGGTTAATGCAACCATCTCGTAATGAGTGAGCAAATGGCACTTACAATTCGAATTTAGATCTGAAATTTTGCATGAGTAATCCTTGGTAGGTCTATTTTCCCTAAATCGAACAAAAAGTTGAAAAAGTAACGGCTAACGGCTCAGCCGTTTAGCCGTTTTTTTTGGCTATTT
>LS047723.1:7942-19249 GCA_900241095.1 Acartia tonsa | reverse complement strand
TATTTATTCGAATCCGGTGGATAGGAACCGGTTCTCATCCATACGAAAAAAAACTATGTCTAGCATCGTATTATATCCAGCTTTCTATGAATATAAAAATTTACAATCATAAGATTAAAACCGAAGGCACCGGCTAAAAAAGCTGGTTTTAATCTTATAATTGTACTTTCTATATCCGCGGAAAGTTGTTTATAATTCGATGCGAGAAAAACCTATTAATTAACTCTGTATAAACTAAATTCTTTATATTTAAAAAAATAAGTTTCTTCAAACCCATTTTTATAATATAAGGATTTTTAAATAGAATTATAGAATAGTACCTTTATTGATTTTTAATTTAAATTCTTCTTTGATTACTTTTACCCTATCCACTCCCCTCCTACCGGATAAACATACTCTTCAATAAATGAGGTCCATGTTATCATCAAAATGAACAATTTCCTACAATATATCCACCTATTTTCTACATTCATTCAATCGATCCAACATACCTTGGGACACAGAACAGGTTTACAGCCGGGCGGATGATGCGCGTGCTGCATGCCGCGTTTCGTTGCCGCCGTCGGAATGTCGTCGTAGTAATGCCGCTCAGCGGCAGTTGCCTCTGACGACGTTTTGATGTCCTTGAGTATGTCAACAACCGACATTTGTTTGTCTGGCTGCTGGCCATTATCATGGCCGGGATAGGCGTAAGTCACACAACTGCCGCCGCCGACGTTATTAGTCGCTCTGGCTGCGACAAAGGTATCAAACGAGGGGTTGGAACATGGCGGCAATTGGCACGTGGTTAACTGGGGCGCCGCCATTTTGTTTTCGTTCACATTGTGCATTTTATTGTCAATATTATTTGCACCACCGTTATGGCTATGATGAACACTGTCTCTGTTATTTTCACTAGTTTCATTGTTGTGCACATGGTGGTGGGGGGGTACAGAGCCCCCCGCAGGGGTAACAAAGTGTTTAGAAGCATGTTCACATGTGCTAGTATGCTGGGGGTGTCTGTCTATGCTGTGACCTCCACTTACATGATGGGGGTTCTAAAAATCAATGTTTTTTGTTATGATTTTTATATAACAAATATATAAATACATAAATAGCGTAGATAAAACTTAATATTCAGAGAGGAGGGGACATTGGACTGTAAATTACACTGGTACACTGACACATTATACTTTGGCAAAAAAAAACCTTGGGTAATTTTATTTAATGTTGATTGGTTGGGTCCAAACTAGTAGTGTCCAAACTTTTTAGCCAAAATCTCAATGTACAAAATGAATAAATTTTGGGAGTTTATATAAATTTATCGTCCGTTGTCTTAATCCTTCAAATCCCTGATAATTTTAGATAAGAGCAAAGGGGTTGTTGCATGGCAATTAGTAAATTCGTGCGGAAGGGGTGTGTCAACTGTCAACATCACCATTAAAATTTAAAAAATTGGATTGACAGAAAATTCTTAAATAAATAAGTCAAATGATTTAGATCTTTTAAGAATTATATCATTAGAAAACATTCCTTGAGACAAGAACTGAGTTTGTTATTGCTAGCAGCTGCTGCCAAGGTACCCGCAGCTGCTTGGCCGCTACTGCTGCCGGCGGCTGCTGCACCGCAGCTCAAGTGGTGACCAGTGATATGGCGTGGTAAACTTCTATCACAAGACACACTCACAACTTTACAGCTGTTCCCACCTGGATAGATAGATAGATAAATATTTTTAGTAAACAGCTGATTTTAACATAGATTAAAAATAAACAATTGTACGTGTCCATAGAGGCTTTTAATGGCACAGCCGCTAGTAATATGTAAAAAGAGTATCTACGCTTCTCAAATTTATTTGATCTTAAATATATAATTTTTAATTAATTTCCTAGTATAAACAATTAGTTTTAGTTATCTAATTAAAGTGCGTCATCACATAAGTCTATGACAATGGATATATTATTACTTGGATGTTACACCAGATTTTCATGTTCTCTAATGAAGTGGAACTTTTAGCTGGTAACGATTCCCCCCTTCCACCCACATACCCCATATTCACCCTTCATACTTGATTAACGAACTGACCATTATTTGATGTCCATGTCAGCAACCTAAATTGACGTCAATTTTTCTCCTGTTATAATATTCACGTATATTCTATATCCATTTCATTGACATCCTGTTTATTACTTAAAACTTATATATGAGTCTATTTTTATTAGTGACGAAGATACTCTATTATAATGAATATCCGTCTGTGCGTCTAAAATGAACTAGGATAGACAGCTGAAAATTTTTGAGAAGTTTTCATAAACCAATAAGCATTAATTAAATTTAGACCGTTGTTCTGTCAATCATGCTACAAAAGACATAAATATACATTCATTTATAAAGTTTTGGTATTTTTATGTAAAGCTATGCTATTTGTACTTGTGATTTTGTTATCCTTGTTAGAATTTTATTCATATTGAATTAAATCTAGGTATTTATCTGACAAATAATTAATTTTCATCTTTATCGATATATTTATCTACCTTAACCTAGGTTGTTGTTGTGAGTGGGCGGAGTTACCACACCTACATTTTATCTGTTTATCTTCATCTACTAATTTCTCTACCTGAGTTGCCACACCCACTTATTAATCTATCTATCCATTTATCTACCTGAACATGAGTTATTATGTGAGTGGGCGGAGTTGCCACACCCATATTTTAATCTATCTATCTCTCCAGCTCTAACTATCTCTTCAAATGGGCCGAGTTTCAAAGTCATGAACTTATTCTACCTATCTATTTATCTACCTGAATTTGAGTTATGATGTGAGTGTGCGGATTTACCACACCAACATCTTAATCTATCTATCTATTTATCTACCTGAACATGAGTTATGATGTGAGTGGGCGGAGTTGCCACACCCACATTTGTTGAAAGCTTTCGAGGAAGTTGAAGAGGGGAGGCGGGAACACGTGGCTGACCCTGAATGCGCTGAATACCTGGATATATAGATTGATAATAGATGTGTTAATAAATAGATAGATAGATAAATAATAGATAGATAATAAATAGATAAATGGTAGATGGATTAATAACAGATGGATTGATAATAGATAGATTAATAATAGTTATTATTGTAATATACAGTGGGGGTAATTTTGTGTATTTGGGAGTGTAAATCGGCCTTTGTTATTTCCCTTTAGATCCTTTCAAACAAACATACCTTGAACGGTCCAGATGGCCACAGGAATGATTCCTAGCTCCAGCAGTTTCTGTATGCCTGCTGCCAGGTTGATCTGGTGCAGGATGCCTGCCAGCCTTGGATCCAGTTATGCTGGAGAGACAGGTAGGATCAAGTGTAATGGGGGAGGTCGACTTTTATAATTTTTATTCTCAATAAAAAATGATAGTTTATTTAGTTTGTTTTGTTGGTCCCAACTACGTAATGCCCAAACTTTTCAACAAATGATCTTAATAAACAGAAGGAGTTATTTTGTTTATCATCATTGAGGCACCATCAATGTACCATCAATTGTCTTATCCCTTGAGATCCGTGGAATTGCCGATATTTATTGAGAATAAATTCCTTAGTTTTGGTGTGTTTTGGCGTTGATCTACAAGAACTTGAGGTGGGGGGCACACTTGAATAAGTCTTCCTCCGACTTTACATGAAATAAAAATATTCAAACTTAAAAATTGAAATTTTTCTCTGAAAAAAAGTTTGTTTCGAAAGTTGATCATTTTGTAAAAGTTTTCATCACATGATTAATTCTGATAATCGAACCATAATATTTTAATCATTTCAGATTTGGGACAGATTATTTTTAAGATTTTTACAACCGAAGCTACTCTATAAGTTTGTCTGTATTTTGGGTTGTTTGTATCGTTATATAGTTTGCTTCAAGAATCGACTACGTCCATAAACAGCGGGAATAAGGACGAGGCGGGGGACATTGGGTTGTTTATTACACTAGTCCCAAAAGTTTTATAATAACGTTTTTTTATTTGTTGGCCCAATAGCGTTGGGAACTTTTATTGAATTTTAATTGGTTGTTTCATTAAGTTGAGTGTCCAAATGTTTCAACCACTAATTGTAATCTACAGATTGTTTATTATCGGCTATTGTCTTATCTCTTTAGATTCCTGTTTGATAATCCTTGTTAATATTGATTTCAATTAATAGTTATGAATAAATTTTACGCATTAAGAAAGTTATAGAAAGAATCTTAAACATTTTAGTTTAATTTGGGTCAATTATAAATCTGCTTAGATAAAGTTCATTAAACTTATTTTAGAATAAAATTTTTCGCATCGTATTTTAAACTGATTACAAAAATGTTAATAATTTTATGATTATTATTTTTTTTATCTTTCTTGGAAAATTGTCTATAATACGATTAGTTACATCATTTTTCGGTATGGCTCAGAAATGTTTCCAATTTAGCAGATATTAATCGCTTTCAAAGCCACAGAGAATAAAATTTCGACTGTCCATTCATAATTATAATTTGATTGATTGATTGAACTTACTTTCTGCTAGTGTTTCTGCCGCGTCTTCTAGAAGTTTGCGTGGATGCCGCGTGTGTTTTTGTACGGGGAGGCGGTAGGGTTGCTGAACTATACCTACACAAAATAATATCAAATACATTAACTTGATAAGATGTCTGTTTGTCTAGCGGTTAGCCTGCCCGTGCATAGCAAAGAATCTTGCTAACTATTAAACCGATATAGTTCTTCTTTTCAATAAAGTTTCTTTTAGGGTTTTGGGAAGATTTATAATTATTTTTGGGAAGGGTATCTCCACTCTGACTAGAGAAACCGCACCACTCTGAAAAAAAATATTATATAAGTGGAGGGCCTCTATGGGCGTAGCCGCTAGCCTAAGATAGAACAATAGATGAATTAGTAGATAGAGAGATATAAAACTGATATGAAATAGATTGAAAAAATATGATTTAATGATAAATATTTGATAAATGATAGATAGATAGATATATATATGATAGATTGATACCTTTTAGGAGAATCAATAGAGGTCGGGGGTGCACAGGGATCTGGGTAGAGGGGAGGGAAACCCTCACTCTGAGAGGAATGCGTTGAATAGGACCTAAATAATATATATACAATGTCTAGATTAATAATTACTCCATTAAACCAATAATAACACAGAACAGAAAAAAAATCCGACAATAAGAAAGCTAAATTTTTGTTTTTCTTTTTAGAAGTCTGCTATAATTATTTCAGATAAAGCTTTGCTTTGGGAATAATTTTATCAAGAGTATTTAACAGCAATTTGACTTTTAAAAAGTGTTTAATAATCATCCAATATTTTTTTTATTTTATCTATAAGACCGATAAATTGATACATCTCCAAAGATTTTTTTCGCCTGCTAGCAAATTGTTTTCTACTTCTTGGCTGTGGTAATATTCCCGACACAATTGGTTGATTTTCAAATACCCGATTCAGAGTCGACACAAGGTCATTGGGATAGGGAAATACCGTTATCTAATCCCTTAACCCTCTAGTGTTTTTCTCTAATATAAAAACAAAAATGGTATTTAATATATCAGGAATGTCTAAGTACTCACCTGTGCCTTCTATGGTTTCCCTTCCTGCCTGCGGATCTACCCCGTCTGTTACTCATCTCTGATCTGGTGTTCCTTCTGTCATATTCTAGATAGATAGATAGATGGATGGATAGATGAATGAAGAAAAGGATAAATAGAAAGATTAATTTAGGCTTTCTAAATTGACCTCAATAAATTTTGATTTCAAAAATACTAAATTTAATTCAATAATAATTCATATTCTACTGAAATGGTTATAAAATAAAACTAATAATATATATTTTATTCAATAATTGATCTTGCATAATTTTATTTTATTTTTAGCTAAATAGATTTTTTCTTTTCATTAATTTTAATTGAAGATTTTGAGATACATACATCCAGCGGAAAAATAGCAGTCAACTAGAGCACAACCAGCGGACAACTAGCGGACAACTAGCGGAAAACTAGCGGACCACTAGTGGACAACTAGCAGGCAACTTGCGGTCAACTAGCGGACAACAAACGGACAACCAGCGAACTTACCTCTGACAGAAGTATTATCTTCACTCTCATCCTCTGAAGAGTTATCATTACTGTTGGCCTGCTTCAAGATATCCATCAGCTGTCGGGTGACGTCATCTTGAGCAATCAGCTGACGCGTGACGTCTTCGTTTCCCTATAATAAATGTACAGTATCAAAATTAGCTGATACAAGATGTCATTTTTTCAATATATTAATAAATGTGCAGTACTAAACTCAGCTGACTAGTGACGTCATCATTTTCCAATAATTGTACAGTAATAAAATCAGCTGTAACTATAGCTTAACAAATGTACACATAAAAATTCAGTCTTTTATAGTACATAAATTCTACATATAAGAGAATATGTTAAATATATCAAACAGATGTAAGTTGGGACAAACAGACCCTAGATACAGGGTAGCTGGACTACTACTAGCTGCTGGTGACCAGAACTCTACCTGGGAAGCTGCCATCAGAAGCTGGTTCTTGATCTCCTGCTGCTCCTTGGTCAGGTGCCGGGGCAAGTCTTCCATAGACGAGGTACGGGTCTTTGTGTAACTGAAAAAAACAGGCAATCAATTGATTTAAAAAGGAGGGGGGCATTTGGAGCGCATATTTCTATAAACATGTTATTTTAGACTAAAATGGATTGGTTGGTTCTATCTAGTTGTGTCTTTACTTTTCCACCAATGACTTAAAGCCAATGAACTAAAGAAAGCAGGGAGGGGTCATTGGGCTGTAAATTATACTGGTATTCAAAGATTTTAAAAAACATGTTATATCAAAAAATTGTTAAAAACATTTGGGACTTGGTCAGAAGCACAAAAATATCATGGAAAGGCCGACAAAATAATTTTAAACAGATGTGCAGTAGTCATAATTCAATAATGTATTTGTTAAAAAATCACAAAACATTTAACATATGTCTTAAATATATTTTTTTTAGAAAGACTTAAAGACTAATGGAGTATTTACTCCATGACTGACGGCCAGACAGATAAATTTGTTATAAATTAATGATGCTTACCCTTTATATATTTCTGATTTCTTGAGATATTTATTGGAGTTGTAAACTGGCCTCACATCCAGATACCTGGGTCTCTCCTGGCAGAAACTACTTCCTAAATAATATATACAGGTATATAAGTTAGAGGTATATACTCTGGCCTCACATCCAGATACCTGGGTATCTCCTGGCAGAAACTACTTTCTAAATAATATATACAGGTATATAAGTTAGTGGTATATACTCTGGCCTCACATCCAGATACCTGGGTATCTCCTGGCAGAAACTACTACCTAAATAATATATACAGAAATATAAGTTAGAGGTATAAACTTTGGCCTCACATCCAGATACCTGGGTATCTCCCGGTAGAAACTACTTCCTAAATAATACACACAGGTATATAAGTTAGAGGTGTAAACTCTGGCCTCACATCCAGATATCTGGGTATCTCCTGACAGAAACTACTTCCTAAAATGATTTACAGGTAGGAAGGATTTTTAAAACAATTTTAGTTATTATTTTGAAATAAAAAATTCTGACCTTTCGTTTAAAGACATACAAACCTGTGAAAAATCTAAAAAAGCTATCTTTAAACACAACAAAAATTCTTTAGAAAGACAGGAAATTTAATTTTGATACTGTTATGCATAAAAATTTCGAAAATCGGACCAAAACACCAAAGATATGGCGAAATATGTGAAATTCATAAAAAAGGAGCCGAGAAAATCAGATTTCCCCCATTTGGTGTTTAATGGACAGACATACAGACACTCATACGGACAGGCGGATCTTTCGAATTATAAAGTAGCTCCGCTGCTAAAAATTTGAAACCTCCCAAAAAAGTTATTTTACCTGGCGAATGCATATTAGAACCCGATTGTGAGACAGAGCTGTAGCCACTCGCCGACACTTCACCGCCGCCGCTCGCACTCACATCACCGCCTCTCCGTGCTCCCGCGTCACTCTCCGCACAGCAGGCCTCGCCGCAACACGTGCTGGCCTCACCGCAACACGTGGTAGTGTCGCCGTCGCAGGTGCTCATCTCACCCCCAGCAGTGGTACCTCCACCTTACAAAGAAAAATTATATCAGCCTTGTGGCGTGCACAGGCTCTTGCCATGGGGGGTGTAAGACAGACCTCCAAGCAGGGTTCTATATTCTACTCAAGAGATGTGATTACACCACAAAACAAAATATTTAGACTATTCTTAAAGATTATAACATTAATATGCCGATAGGTTAATAAATGTTCTCTAAATGAGCTACATCTGACAACAAAATAATTGTACCATACCTACAAATTTTAAACTTAGGCAGATATGAAATTAATTGTTTTGTACTGTACCTGTACAGTTGTCTCCTGTACCGCCTGTACAACTAGTTGCATCACAACAGCTGCTTGGTGGGACACTGCTACACACGCTTATTGTCTGCTCACCAGCAGAACTGAACAAAAAGCTTTTTTTGGATCATAGATTTCTAAGGGGGAGAGTGTGTGACTGGGGTTGCAAATGGTGTTTACACCCCTTCAAAATTTGATACCCCATATCTCTTACCTTCGGTAATTTTTGTAAAAAATTATTAGATTCAAGAAAACCCTAATTTTAACCCTTTCAAAAAATTGGACGTCACTGGGTTTCAAGATAAGTAAACAATCAATAATTCAATTGCAAGGTTTCTAAGTAGTGGAGCTACTTGCTTTATAATTCATTTAATACATTCTTGAAAAAAATATTGTTAGAAAATCAATCTTTTCTTGGTCATCTTAAACTAGGGTCTTTTTGAAGCAACAGAGTATTCTAAAATCTAGGTATTGAGTAATCTAAACCTAAACAGACAACACACCCTTTGTCTTAACTATTTATTATGATTAGATGTATTCTCACTTTGCTTTCTGTTGAAGTGTGTTGGCTGACATCACAGCAACAGTTGACCTTACCTGTGTGGAACTGTAGAACAGGACTGGCCAGAGCTGTGGGGTACAGTACTGCACGAGTGGGTGGTGGTAGTCCCCCCACCACCCCCACCTCCACACTCCCCACCCCCACTCACACTTCCCCCCTCCGTCTCCTCGCCACCTGTAGTTCCCCCACCTCCACCCCCTAACGGGGGTATATGATAATCATGAACTAGGTCGGTGAACCCAACTTCGGGCTTACGCCCTCCGACCCCGGCCCCGCGATGCGGGCAATGGGGGTTTTCCACGTGATGGTTATGGGAGGGGGGCTGCACCAGACAGGAAGGTTTTCCCGAAGGGGGTAGGGGGAGCTGTTGGGTTTGAATGTGGTGGGGGTGGGTGGAGGGGTGGTCTGATGACAGACAACCCTTGGTATTTTCTGATAGCACCTCGATTCTTGATTCATCCTTAAATATTTTTAAGTGTAAGCAATAACAAAATCAACATGGGGAATATTCACATGAAATTTGAAAGGCCTATCTCATATTCTCTATAGCATTATGGACCTGCAAAGGACGAAATGACTTGAAGCTGATCATCAGTTATAGTCTAGAACTTTCATTTTACTTTTACTTTTAAGTATGATTTAACTTACTAAAATACTATGTACAATTTTTCATTGAATTTTAAAGTAGATAGTGCCAAATTAAAAAAAAAACACTTTCTATCATTCCTAGGGGTTAAAACTTTTAGTACTATTCTGATATATTGATTGGATGGTTCAAATTTGCAATTTCCAAACTTTTCTTCTATTATTGTGATAAAAAAGGGGTAATTTTGTTGATTACCTTACAGATTTTATTATCCTCTTTTCTGGAAGAACTGGAATTATTTGCTTCATCCGACATTTTCTCTCTCACAGGCTCCTGACGGATATACAAAAAAAATCAGTTTTCCGGCATGGTTTGGATTCATAACCAATAAATGCCCGCTTGTTTTAATTTACAAAAAAAATCATTTATCGTATAAAGATAATTTTCAAACATAATGAAATAATAATTATTTCTTGCAACGCATTATAGACAAAACTGGTTTTAATTTCATGTTTTTCATTTTAATATTCGTGAAAATTGGTCAGCAATACGATAAAATACATGATTTTTCAGAATGGCTCATAGCCGCTTATAATCTATCAGATATTAATCAATTTTGAAGCCATACTTAAAAAATTATTACTAGTTTTGTAGCTTTAGGCCTTTTGCCCCTCGCTCGGGGCCTACAAAACAACAAACTACAAAAAGGCAAAAATTAATAGTAATTACTTTTCTAGTATTCATTCGAAACCGATTAATATCCGGTGGATTAGAAACAGTTCTCATCCATACGAAAAAATTATGCCTAGCATCGTATTATATCCATGTATCTACAAATATGAAAATTTACAATCACAAAATTAAAACAAGTTTTATTAGCCCGTGCCTTCGGCATCTCGGGTATCCACGGATGAATTGTACATTTTATATCCACGGAAAGCTGTTTATAATACGATGCGAGAAATAACTATTCCACTGTGTGTGTGTGTACCTGTATCTCTAGCTGTTTAACCGGCTTATGGTTCGTAGTCAAAGCGCGGCTGTTGTTATTCGCTGCAAGAACGCTGCTTCCGCCACCGCCGCTTTCCTTTACTGTCAGCTTAGAGCTGCTGTTTTTGACCGCCAGGCCCATGACCCGCTCTCGCTCCTTCTCTTTAGCCTTCGACTTCTTTGTTAGGCTCCAAGCAGCCTAAAACAAATCATTTTAAATAGCTGGTATTTAGTTATCTTTAAGACTGTCTGTCCGTCGTTCTGTCTGTCTGTCTTTCTGTCTGTATGACTGTCTTTCTGTCTTTTTGTCTGTCTGTCTGTAAGTCTGTTTGATTGTCTGACTGTCTGTAAGACTATATGTCTTATTGTCTGTGTGTGTGTCTGTCTGCCTGTCTCTCTGTCTGCATATCCCTTTGTCTGTATGTCTATCTGTCAGTATGTCTATCTGTCTGTATGTCTATGTGTCTGTATATCTTTTTATGTGTATGCCTTGTCTGTTTTTCTGTATAACCCCTCTGTTTTTTTCTATCTATCCATCTATCTATCTATCTATCTATCTAAAGGGGCGTCGTAGCTCAGTGGTAACGCACTGAGTTACGGTGATGAGAGTTCGAGTTCTAGTACCCATGTGGCAACTCGAATTTCTCAGTTGAATACATTCACGCAACTTCCCCTGGTTGTGTAAGAAGGGGATTATCGAGTAAGTTTGGATACTTAATAGTCACGTACATAATATCAGTACTACCCTTATCCCAAGCTCCTCTGCGGAGAGCGT
>LS047718.1:5264-15769 GCA_900241095.1 Acartia tonsa | reverse complement strand
TGGCGGCTTCCTGCCAACTTTCTGGCGGCTGCGAACTCTGATACTTCTAGACATACAAAGATTACACAAATACCCTGTATTACAAATATGTAATTTATTCAGTACAAAATGTAAATATAAATATATAACAAGTTTTCAAGCAACGACGTCTTAAAATTTTTAGTGAAAACCCAAATACCCTTTATTTTTACTTTTATAATGTTTATTTGGCTTTATAGATGAAAAACCTGTTTTGTCTCTAAATTCGTCTAAAAAAATAATACTTTACAATATTGTAATTTAATTCTTGTCTCGTCAACAAAAGTAACGACATAATATTTTTCACAAAAAATGATAAGAAACATTTCTTTGCATCAACAATTTTTTCAATTATATCTGGTTAGGTAAGGAAAGATTAAATTAAGAAAAGGCCGTGAGCATAGGATTCTTTGTAAGGTTTAATTTATTATCAGGGGCTAGATTTTCAAAATAAAAATGGGGGACCTTAATGGTGTTCTACTGTCGTAATAAGTGACATGACAATGAAATAAGTTTTGTTACTGTTACACACATAAGGTCTGTGCAAGTTTCAAAATTTTTCCTCTCAGAATTCAACACACTGCACAGTGGGGCGAACACTGAATTTAAAAAAATTGGTTCGCTATAACTATGAGATACATCCAGACTTGCGAATATGTATATTGTATATGCCTAATATTAAACAACCCCCTTTACCTCTCACCGTATGCCACTGTGTTTTAAATGAAAAAGTGACCTGATTCAAAACTTCCTCATACACATGAACTCTCTTTTATTTTATAAAAAGTAAATTTTACAGTAGCTTTGGGTTTTGAAAATCCTGCTTGGTTTATTTATAAATTCTCTGGTCCCATTGTGCACTGGCTAAAATAGTTTCAGAAATTTTCAAAAGTTTAGTAAAATTTACCGGGTTCTAAACTAATGCAATATAAATTTAGTATTTACAGAGAAATAAATTATACAATAAAGTACATACAAAATACTTAAGAATGCTACTAGTGGCTTTGCCTATTGCCTCTAGTGTAGGGCGGGGAAGGTCAGGATAAAAAGCCCCCTCATATATAATTGTAAGTTTATAGATACACCTATTTTTTAAAACATTGCCTAAAAAGTCAAAGGTTAGTATTAGATTATTTGTCCTATGTTTACCAAATCATTTGGGAGACATTGCTTTACTGTATAAGTTTAAAGGGATCCAGGATACCTTTGTTTAATATATTTTGGGTAAAGTAGACAGAGCCACAGTGATCTATTCATGGTTACCCGGGCAGAACTGATTAGGATTTAGGTTGTTTATTGTTATAGTAATTTTTTTGTATTTTATATTTTTTTTTATTTTATGTTTAATTTTTTATGCCCAAATAAATATGTTTATGTATATAATTTTTAATTGTAAAACATATGCAATAGATTGCTAACTGGCTTTAATGTATTTCTTAATTAAGATTTTGCTAGTCAAGGCAACTGAAACAAGGTAGATCTCTTGTGTGCGCTTATTTGAAATTCTGAAAACGTAAAAAGGAATTGGTTTATAAATATTTATTGCATCGTATTATAGACAACTTTCTCCGTAGATAGTGAATCATATCAATTTGACGAAGACCAAACTGCATAACTTTTGCACCACTTTTGACGTCATACTCCTTATCTCTTATTTTAGGGGTTTTCTTTCCCACTTCTCCTCTCATCTTCCTCATTATATGACGTCACAGGAATCAAAAGTGACACTAAAGTTATGCAGTTTGGTCTTCGTCTATCAATTTTCTTAGGCCTAAATTGTCAAAGGCTTGGGCCAAAAAAAGGTATTATTTTTATTGTTTTTATTTCATTAAATGAAAAATTGTATATAAGAAAAAATGAGGTATATAATTTTTCAGTATGGCTAAAAACCAGTTTGAATCCAGCAGATATAAATAAGTTTTGAATCCAACTAGAAATAATATTACTTTATTTGTCAAAAAAATTGGCTAAGTGCACCTAAAATTTGAAATTGATGAAAAACTTTTTTTCTGTGTATAAAGCTTGTAGTGCTATTAAATCTAATCCTAAATCTGTGGTTCTGCACCACTAGAGAGACACAGGATTAGAGAAAGTAGGAGAGATAGAGGGAGAAAGAGGGAGATTTTAGCTGAAAACATTATCATCTTGGTGTTGATACATTACTGTTAAAAACAATTATTTTTAAAGTTTTTAACACAATCACAAAACGTTTGAAGCCAATACACAAATCTTCTTTCATGATGAAAATAAATTTTAAATGCAAGGTTGTATTATAGATATACAATTATCATCCGATAAATCTGTTTAAACAACTTTAATGGAAACACTCTGTGTTGTAATTGTGGCTTTGCCAACATCCTCAAGGGGCTTAACTTCAAGAGGAACTTTTTTCCACATGGCTCTACCATTTCCATAGCAAATTTGCACTAACATTATTTGCCATTTTATGATTTACTAGCGGAAAAGCCACTAGCCTCTAGGGGCTTTGCCCCAAGAGGTATAATTACATCTTTTATTACCTGGATATGCCCCCACTCCACCACTATTCTAAATTATTTTTTAAAAATGGTGGGGGGATTTTTTGTTTATGGGGGGGTTGTGGGTGTCCCACCCCCAAGAAAATAGCGTAAAACCACCACAGGACCAGTAGGTATATTCCCTGAAAAGTAGAGTCTGATCAGTTCAGTGGTTATGAGATCTTAAGGGACAGACGGACAGACATTATTCTACTTTGTGTTATAGATAACAAAAACTTTACAGTTCAAAATATGATTTTGAGATTTAACAAATAGTTGTTTTAAATCAGATATAATGGTTTAAATTTAGACTGTTTGAAATACCATATATTTGCAGTAAAGTAGGGGAACCATTTTATCCACATACTCTGCTTCACCATCCTCTTGGGAAACTTAGTTAGCGTTAACTTGCTCAATTTGCATACATTACCAAAATTCTGCCAATTTATTGCTTAAGCTCTGCCTTTTATAGCAACCCATTATTTTCATTTTTCTTGCCAAATAATGCAATTTAAGAGAGATTATCATGATAATGGTCAATAAACTTGAAATTTCAACTTTAAATTTATAAGAATTAATGCAAATTTGAATAACAAAGCAATAGAAAGTTGCATATAGTATCATTAACAAAAGTAAATTCAATACATAATTTTCAAAAAATGGTATATAAAATTATTCAAATGACCTATACTTGTAAAAGTCTGTTAATGTTTATCAAAATTCAATAAAAGAAAATAAAAGAATGATATATTTTCCAGTTGTTTAAGCAAAATTATTGATAAAAATTGATAAATCATTTTGCATTTAAAGTTATTGGTATGGCTTTTCAGGGAGGAAGAAATGAGATTACTAAAGTGTCCATCAGCACCCTGCATACCTAGCATCAATATACAAGGAAATAATCAATTATTCATTGACTAGCAGCTTTGCTCCTTTTCTAAAAGTATTTCAGTATAATATTATTGTAAGATTTTCAACCACCAGCAATGTAGCTTACTATAATCATTTTATTAAAGTAGGACACCTGTCATGTTAGAAGGTTTAAATACCTTAACTCGTGAGGGTAGGATTCTCCTTTGAGTTTTAAGTTATCATCTAGAGAAACCAGAGCATCATCCACTTGTAATGGGATGCGATACTCCGAAGATATTAGGCTAAGTAATATCCATCAGACAACCAACCCTTTGATTGCACGACCTTTGTCTGAGAAGTCCTGACTGTGTATGGTGATGAGCTCTGCCTGTTTATAGGCCAAGGCATTCCTCCCTACTCTAACCATTCATGTGGCCCACCTGACATTGCAGCAGTATGAACCATTTTTAACTTCTTTAGTAATGACGCAATGTCAAGCCGAGATTGAAACCTATTACATCCCCAAAAATGTGCTACTTGATGGGCCACGGTAGCGTGTCTGGTAGGTTTAATTAAATAAGCAAACATAGGTTTTAAATGCTATTTGGAAATAAATCCCCTGCTAGACAACAGAGTACACTGCTGATGCATTTTAATACCTGTACATAAAGAAACTAAAAAAACAAGAAAAGAAAAGCTAAATGATATTGAGAGACTAATTTGAACATTAAGATAAAATCTTTTGTATTATATGGTATGAGGATAATATATTTATTCTACTCAACAAATATTATTTCTCTCAGTCAATTCTCTTTTTGTTCTTTCTGAACAATTTAACTTTCTCTTTCTATTTTACTTACCCATCTTTTATTTTATTATTTTAGATATTTCAACAATAAAGAGAACCTAGAAATATAAGGGAATAATTTTTGGTATGTTTTATTAAATGAATTGTTCACATTTATTATTTTCAAGATTTTTATCACAGTCATAGAATGAAATCTTTTAAAAATACAGTAAAACAGATTCTTCTATAGCTACAAAAAAAAAATTTTATGAGAAATACATTGATTTACATAGGTATTCATTATTTAATCACTAATCAATCCAAAGTTCTTTTTTAGAGATCCAATTTTTTAGTAGTAATGCTAGAGCAACCATTTCTGGAAATAATTAATGATCCTTTCTCGCCATCAAACATTAAACAATTCTGCCAACTTTGAAAAGATTTTATCTTACACAGATATCTTTATTATTTTAAACATAAAAATTTATAAAAATGGAAAAATCTATTTTGAATTCAAGATCAGATTTTGGCTAAGACCTTCAGATCCTAAAACAATACAAAACCTATATAAGATCTAATATGTAAATGGCAAAACTAAGTTAAAACTTTTACCTGCCATCATGTCCTGCTATAATCAGTAGGATGGGATATATCATTTTTAACTACATATACTGCAAATAGCTGCACCAATTCTCTTGGAACATTGCCTGAGGGCAGTTTGCACATCAAAATGTTCTGCAGAAGACTATGATTAAACTCTGTAATTCAACATAATCAACCAAAACTGTGAAAATTACATAACTCTTACATTTATCAATATACACTAATCAGAACATGACCATTTTCCAGGGAGACAAAAAATCATTTTTGTATTGTTCCTGAAGTAGATTTTGAACAAGATATTTTTTAACATTCAGAACTATGAATAAATGCAAATTTCATTTTCCAAATGTTACTTATTATCCTAATCCTTATTTATCATACTGAAATTTTCTCAATCTAATACATGCCTGTTGTAATATACATTTTTTGTCAAAACAAATAAGAAAATGTGATATATTAATTAAAATTATTGAATATTTGTTGCTTAGATTTCAGATCAGTGGTTGTAGGAAGTATCCAAACAAATAATTCATCCGCCTCTGATCAAAGGTAAGATACGTTAACTTTATTTGTCAACCCTTGTTAATGCACCTTTATAATATCCTTGCTGGGAAATCAATAGGGTGTTTGTTGGCATTTAATTCCACTGTTTATGTCGACATAAGAGATTATACAGAGTGGATGTTGAAACAATAGTAGAAATAAAGTCTAAATAAATATAGCATAAAAGGTAAAATTTAGAGATGACTTCCTGACCGATATTATGTTTGTAATTCCCTATTACATGTTTAATAGATACTAAACTGGAATTCTATTTTAATGTTTACATCAAATTTTGAATTCAAGTGAATCTCATATGTCTACAAAAAAGTTTTTTTCGGTCGTCATTTACCGCAGGCTATCAGCTGCTATCTTGTATCTCCCGCAGCTGAAAATCATATTTGCAATGTTACAAAAAAAAGAATATTATAGCCGTTTTAAATTTTTATGTAAAAATGAATGGAAGTTATAGGACATTACTTTTTTACCTGATAGATTATCGACATTTGACAAATCTATGAAGAAATATTGATAAAAATCTGTACATATATCATGATATTATTGATACTATTGATGAGCAGAAAAATAGAAGGCAAAACATTTTTCCTCTAGATAAAATATACCCTACTTAATATTTTGCATAGATCTAAAAAGTAATTTACTTGTATATAAGAGATTTATGTTTATATATTTAATATTTATATAATCATAAATTATTCACACCAAACCAAAGTTGGTAACCATTCAATTCCACACACGTAGTATAGTATCATATTTTTAGAATCTCAAAAATTATTAAACAGCACAATTTAACCCTTTCCTTTTGATTAATTATTAGTATTATGCATCCCCTGTAATTTGCTTTTGTGTCTTTTTGCAAATGTCTTATGTTACCAAAAACCTCTCCCCCCTTAAAAAAATATATAAAAAATTTAGGGCGCCTATGATATAATAGAATTTACGTCACCCATGACTTATTAAAGTTGGGATTTCTTAGTCAACCTCCATATTAATAGAGATTGGGTGAAAAAATATAAAACCTATAAACTAAATTTTAAAAGTTAAAAATGCGATTTAAAAACCCAAGTTTTTCTGTATTAAATTCAAAATATTTATATTATATTTATTATATAGAATATTTTGTATGTTTATCTATGAAAAAACTTCTAAAACTTTTATATTAACAAGAAACTTATTACATACAACGAAAAAATCGTCTTAAAAGTTTTCCAAATATTTATATAAGCTAAACATGTCAAATAAGATCATCTTCATATTAATATTATATTCTATCAATAATTATTTTTTTCTGATATTTGTGTATGTAGCGCAGCTGTTCTAAAACTAACTGTGTCTGTATGTCCATATGTAACTTAAAACTATCTTTCTTTTTCTCTTTCCTTATATCCCTCCCTACCTTAATTCCTATAAATACCGCCAAATATGTACATATAACTTTTTTATTTAAAGACTGCGCTACTATTAGATCAAAACTTTTTGTTCCCGCAATTTTTTAGATTTATAGGCCCCTGTCCTATTAATTAAATTAACCTTTAGAATCATTGGCATGCATTATAATCACTAGGGGCGTGTTGATCCATTAGGGGGGGGGAGTTAAGGCAGGCCATGCAAATTTGATTTTTATTGGGGCGTTACACCCTCTACCGTCAATGTTTCTAATATTAATTTACTTATTATTTGATTAAGGGGTGGTGCCAGCAAATTTCGTTTGCTAACTCCGACCCTGTATCGCTCCCAGATGGCCAAGGCACGACAGACTGTCAGCATGGATTGTGGAGAGGAGAATCAAACCAGGTACATATATTTTTAACTACGGCTCTGCTTCTATTCTATAGAAGATTTGCTTCAACTTTTTCTTGCTTTTTTACAACAAAATAGCTTAAATCACATTAAGTTTTGAAAATCTTTAAGAGTCCAAAGTAACACACTGACTTAAAAGCTTTTAACTTCCTATTATAAACAGTACAAAGGTTTTTTAGTTTGTCATTTAAAATCTCTCTAGCCACTGAACCGATTAAGTTCTCTACTTAAGGGATGCTTCACATAAGTGCTATAAGCAAGGGGTTCAGCCGCTAGTATAAAGATAAATCTACATTATTATTTTTACATTTCTATGTTTTATTATACACTTATTTATATAGTTTTTACTAGGTGGTAATTTGTTTATTTCTCTCTGGCAATTAATTATAATTATGGATACTTTATGTTTATTATTTACAATAAGAAGTCTAAAAGTTTTTTCCTCTCTTAAAAATAAAAAAGAATGAAAAAATGACATTACATGAATTAAGTTACAGTCAGTCGCACGAGAGGAAATTTTCACAAATCAAAATGAAAACATCCATTAATCTATTATATTTTATTTAAAAAAAGACTTTTACAGCATTATGATTAAAACTTTTTATTTCAAATTGTTCATTTCAAATCAAAAGTGATATAAAATATTATTTCAAAATTTTTTGCTTAAGTGAAAAACATATTATGAACTTCCCTACTGGCACAGGAATGTAGATTGTTTGTTTATTTTATATTGCTCAAACCATAATTATTTTTCTATTTATAGTATGTGCATTACTTCTTATGTCACGCACCAGGCATAGTAGTAGTATATACATAAAGTAATTTTAATGATAACATTATTAAGAGTACCAAAAGTTTATTATTCTCACGATCCTGACTTAATAGCAGTGATTGGCCCTTTTAACGTCTCTAATATGACAAACACATATTTTTCCAGGAAAGGGTATCTGCTCCCGGACAAGCAGGATGATTCATTTGACCTGGAGCTTGGCGCATCCGCGTCTGGTGTCACAGGCAGGAAATCATCCAGAAATTCGTCCAGGCAAAACTCTAGCAGAAGATATTCAGGTAAGAAACAGAAAAGCGCAGCTATTACATATTACCTTATTTGGGTGGGATTCTCCTTCGATTTCAAGTGATCATCTAGAAAATCTAAGGACATCGTCCGCTTGTATTGAGATGTGATACATGAACAGCAACAAACAAAAAAACAAACAATAGACAAATAACCCTTTAATTGCACGACCTTTGTCTGAGAAGGTCTAACTGCGTATGGTAATGAATTGCGCCTGTTTATGGGCCAAGGCATTCTCACATACTCTATTTACTAAACAGAATCGCATGTAGCTCCTAGCCTCTACTGGTTTCGGCCCATTGGGGCTTGGGGAAAATCAACACATTATATAATAGGGTTGATCCCATTCCATAAAATAGATTAAATCCGGCCATGTTATGACCAATACTGATATTCCCTGAAAAAAAGAAAGCCTAATTAGTCCTGCAGTATAGCGAAATCTTAAGCTTTGTTAGGACAGACAGACATTCTTCTACATAATATATTACAGATAAATGTATTGTAGTTTATTGTTATCTTTTTTTAAATTAGTAAGTTATGTATATTTTACAGTTTTTGAATCTTATGATAATAAGAGTGTCATGTCGGAGTGGTGTCCCATCATTTCTTAATAAATGTAAAAAGCGCAAAATAATATTAACTCCATAATCTATTCGCATTTTTAAACTGCTACTTGACTTAATATTCAAACATTCCAGATGCTAAAACATAAAAAAGGATTTATTTGAATATATTTAGCTAAATACCAACCTAATATTTGGCATGAAAACATTGTTTCTTGATGCTCTTTTAATCTTTAAATTATTCTAAACCTGTTTTTTTGTGTTGAAATGATGGAACACTGTCTAGAGTGTTTAGCCAGAAAATTTAAATTTGAAAAGAATAAATAGGAAGAGAACAGCTTAGTGAGAGCTTCACATTATCATTCTATGCAAATTTGTTTCACACCAGGGAGATATTTTATTTCAAGAAAACGAAACAAATTCGCCTTCATTTTTTTCTCATGTTAAAAATAATCAATTCAGAGACAAAATTTTATTGAATGATTAACAGTTGTATGTTGTTTAACTTTTAGTGGCAGATAATTTGAGGGTAGAATAGTTTTTATTGGGTGAAGTAATCAAATGTGTTCTGTAAAGCTTTTCCAACTGTATTCTGCTTCTCTAGCTTTAAATAGATTTCTGTGTTGTTTAACAGCTACATGATTAAGATTGTATCTGGACGATGAATGCGAAAAAACGTACCCAATGTTAATATCTTTCCATTTCTTGCAATCTTAATACTTATCTACATTGTTGATCTTGTTTATTTTTCTGAATAACTTCATGTTTTGTTTTTTAGAATCAAGTGAAAGTTCCTTGAGATTAGACCTTCATGTTGAAGGAAATGCTCCTGTTACTTTGTTAGTCAGGTAACATTTTTAGATTAGAATATTAGATTTGATTTATTGTTCTTAGGTATCCATACATAAAAAGAACAACAATACTAGATTAATATTATATACATTTATGTACACAGTAAAATTTATATTGATATGGTTATTTTATATAAAAATTTTATTCCCAAGTGGCAGTTTCCTAGAAGGTAGAAAGTATGCAGTAATGTGTATTCACACATTGTTATTATACAGGCCATATAAGCAAGACAAAAAAATAAGGCAGATGGGGGGACCTTAGTAATGGGGAGGGAAAAGAAAGTCAACTCTCTACTTTGAATATTAGGTTTTGAAAGAAATAGGACAACAAAAAAGGGGGAGGGGGGGGATTTTTATGTCAATTGCTCTTGGATGGTGGAGGTACCCTCTCTCCCAAAGGGGTTAAACCTTACCTGGACCTATAGAAGATTTAACGTAAAGGATAATCATATTGATAAGTGTTAAGTTTAAACGTTCACAGATACTTAGACAGGCTTTTATATAAGTAAAAAACAGGTTTAAAGACTGTATCTGTCATTTTATTTATTTGGTAACGGATTTATGTAGAGTCCATACCTGTCTTATTATTAGTTAGGTATACACACATACTATATACCTATATTTATTTATTTAGATATAAATCTACCACGTAAGAACGTTCTAATAATTCCAGCATAGTCTTTTAATGATAAAAATATCAATCAGTTAAATTTACCGGGGATAAAATAAATTTCTTGAACCTATTACCTAAACCTTTACTCCCCTAACACAGAGCAGACCAATGAATATGTAAATTTTATCCATTTTTCTCCATTTTTATACAGAAAACATCCACTTTTATTCCGGCCTGTTAAAGGATAATTTCCTAGACATTTATTT
>LS047717.1:7190-18421 GCA_900241095.1 Acartia tonsa | reverse complement strand
TTTCAGCTCGAAATTCGAATTCTAAGTGCCATTTGCTCACTGATTACGAGATGGTTGCATTAAAAACCCCCCCCTTTGCCTAGAATAAAAGAAAATGAATATCAATTCCCCCCCACCCCCATAAAAAGTTATGAAATGTTTAGACAAAATTTCAAGACTTTAGGTATAAAATGTTATAAATCAAGGATTAAATAAGACCCAAAGAAATCTTAAAAGCCTCATGAAAATATTTCAGTTGCATTAATTCTAAGTGCCCAAAGCACCTGTGATTTAAAGCAGGGGTGTATATTCTGCACAAGCTTCATTTATTTTCCCCGGCTGAGATATTACATTCTCCACTAGTTTTTTCCTCAGGGGGAGGGAAGGGGAGAATGTAAGAATCAATTGAGTACCTCAGTTTTATTCTTTATTTGATTATATACATCACACATATGGCTCAATTTATTCTATAGTTTTTCATTTTTTCCACCTCCCAAATATCCCGCTATCCTTAGCAGGGGATCCCGTGCAGAATATATACCCCTGATTTGAAGATAAAAATACCAAACATAAAGCAAATATTGCATTTAAACATAATTATGCAAGAATGCCAAAGTCACTCTGAAAGTCAGCTTAGAAAAGTTATAAAAAAAAACAAAAACAAAATATAAGATAATATAAAGATTGTTTACAATTTAAATGATTTCATTACAAAAAAATGCCAAACTGAAATATATGTCACGAAATATATGTGAATGGTGTTTATTTGCAACATGGTTAAATTCACTACCTAAAAAATCACGTCTCGTGTATTTTTTACGCATTTTTAAACGCGGCATACCGATACTGAAATGTTCGGTTTGCACAACATAACATGATACCATGCCCGCTGAGGTTGTTTCATAATGTTTTAACTTCTGCTTCTGCTGCGCCGTTTCGAGGACTTTGCAGGCACAGCTCCCGCCGCCATAACGCGACGATTTCGTGCCTCCTCTTTCTTGGCAATAACCTCTTCTGATAGTGGTTTCCAGTAGAGGGCGGGGGTTGCCTTGGTTTTATTAAATAGCTCCTCCAAGGATTTAGTTTGAACAGGTCGTGGTGCCGGCGACGAATCTTTAAGATCCCGCCGTTCCCGTGAGCGGCTGCGACGCTTTTCCGCCCCCGGCAACCTGTCGCGGTCCCAATCGCGTACTGGAATAATGCCGCTGCGCGCCCCGTTGCTGACAACAATACGCTCGGCCGCCTCCTCCGCCGACGTTTTGAGGCGCTCCATGTTGTCATGGGTGGTGAAAATAACATGGAGGGGGTTTTTATTGTCTACCGGCCAGGTAACTCCATTCAGGGCCATCCTTGTTTCACTGGCCTCGGCCACACTAGAGAACTGGACACAACATTTGCTTTTTATTTTGTTTAGCCAAAAATCTTGGATTGTGCCTGTTCGTTTCAACATTTCCTGTTACAACAAATTAGATGTAATTTCATATTTGTCAATGTATACCTAAATGTTATTTAATCTAAAATTACTTACGTTAATCAGTAACATAAAGAACTCATTTATTACAAAGCATTAAGCATGGATGTTTAATTTTAAAATATAGTTCCTTGTAGGAGATTAACGAGTCTAAACAAAACAGATTTATTTATTTAGCGCTGTAAACTTAATAGCAATCTTTAAAGTCTGTAATCGTCAGTTTAAGTGCATGTTTTTGTGCGAAAAATGACGCCAGAAGTAACATTTCTTTCATTAATCCTTGAACGCATCCATTAAAAAATGTTTTTTCCCCTCCTTTTTAAAAATCATTGATATAAAAGTTGTGGATACCTAGAGGCGAAACCAGGGATCTAAAGGGATAAGACAATGGTCGATAAATTGATGTTCATCTCCAATGATACAAAAAAATTTCCCTTCTGTAGATTAGTGGTTGAAACGTTTGGACACTCAACTTAAAGAACCAACAAATCAAATAAATAAAAAGCCACAAAATTGTTATGTCAACGAATAAGAAAAAGTTATTAAAAAACTGTAGGGACTAGTGTAATAAACAGCCCAATGTCCCCTCCCTCCCTGGGTGAAACCACTAGTTGTACAAATAAACGAAATATCATCTAGTTTGTTCCTTAAGTTGATGAGGTGTGAAAGGTCTGACCAGATTAAGAATAAGAATTGTGTCGCTCTCCTCCTCTGTACTTTCTTCCAAGCTTATTCGCTTCCGGATAGATTTATCTGTGTCCTGAAAATAAGTATTTATTATTATAATATTTAATTTTAGTCAAATAGGGTAAGACAATTTATAAGCCCACTTTAGTGAAATAAGCTTTCCTTTCTGAATATACACTTTTTTATGGACCAGAGGCAAAACATCGATTTGAAATGTAGTTTGCTGATCAAATCCCCCATACCCATTGCCTGTTTTATATTATTTAAACGCGTTGCACCTTAAGCTAGCTGCGAGTAAAATAGACAAAAGTTAAGAACATTTTTTCTTGTTGTTCGAAACCGATTAATATCCGGTGGATTAGAACCGGTTCTCATCCATACGAAAAAATTATGTCTAGCATCGTATTATTTCCAGTTTTCTACGAATATAAAACTGGTTTTAATCTTATAATTGTACATTTTATATCCTCGGAAGGAACGCTGTACGATGCGAGAAATAACTAATCTCTTGTTTAGTTGATTACAATATTGTAAAACATGCCCCTTCACTGCCCACTCTTACTTGATTTCTTTTCTGTTTAGGCAAAGAAGGTCCAATTTCATCATCGTCCTCGTGGTTATCTCCATTCTTGTGACCATTCTGTAGTCCCTCCTCCACTCCACCCTCGTCACCAAGCTCAAGATGTTCAGGAATGGCTGCGTCCTTAGTTAACAGGTTGGTGGGGTCAGGTACAATATCCTGCAAATACTACAACTTTGTATGTAACTTATGTAACAAGCGGCTGCGCAATATCATCTAAGGTATCTAGGTATAGCTTAAGGAGGTGACAGCGAAAATAGTCTACGACCTATATTTAAAAAAAAAATAGCCTATAAACATGTTAGGACAGGGGTGTATATTCTGCACAAGATTCATTTTTTCTTCTGCGAAAAAATAATTCTTCACACCCCCTCCCCCCTGTTTTTTTCCAATGGAAGGAGTAAAAATGGAAAAAAAATTCAATACCTACTCATTATCTTATCCATTTTTTTTTTTAACCCTAACAACATATTTTGAAGTTTTTTCCCCCAAATATATGAAAAAAATGGAAATAATTTTTTCGGAGTAGGTAATCCCTATTTTCATTATTTATACCCCTCCCACATTTTTTTATCCCCCTTCCCTTTAGCAGGGGGAAACAGTGTTAGGATATCCCATGTAGAAAATAATCGGTTCAGTGGTTAGACAAACGAAAAAACATTTCTTCCTTATATTAGGTATTCAATTAAATTAACATTTAAGTCTTTAACGATACACCATCCCCTCCCCTCCTACTTAATAAACGAACTGATCAATAAACGACAATCTATATTGACGTCATGTTTTCCCGTCATTAAAACGTATATTATACATCCATTCCTGTTGCATTACCTTTAAAGAATTTGAGGAAACTTCAATATTTTCTGTAGAGCTTTGTCGCGAGGTTTTTGTAGCACCCCAGCCCCTCTTCCTTCTCTCACCACCACTGGCGTCCCCACTTTTATTCCTACCCAACCTCCGCAGGGGTTTCACCTCTCCGGGTTGAGCAGCTGGCATAGGCTAAACAGATATCATAGTATGACACACAAATTCAGAATTATTTCATATAAAATTAAACATTCAAATAAATATAACATTTCTAAGTCATAGCTACAAGTTAAGATTATTTGGCACTATAGACTAGGTAGGTATTAAGCCATGATTTTTAATTAAAAACTTTAAATAATTTTTTTTGTTGATAAAATTAAATACTCCCTAGACGTAATAAATAAAACAAAACAGGTATTAGTAATATATCAAAGGTTCTTATTAAGTATTTTAATATTATAATAATTATCAACCATGATGTATGAAATAAGTTTAGTTATCTAAAAATCGTATATTTTACAAACAATTAAGATGAGTGTATTATATTTTTTCTTAATCAGAAGAAATATCATTCCCAAAACAGCTTAAAATTTACCTTTTCTTCCTCCTTCTTTTCTTCAGACAACTCCTCAAAAGTGACCAAATCTGTCTGATTTATTTCCATGACAAGGGTATCATCCCCTCCCCCCTCTTCACCTCCACCGTCCCCATCAACGCTCCCCTCTTTGCTTTTGTCATCATTCTTGGTATCATTGTCAGCCTTTTGCTCAGTTGCCTTATTTTCCAACTCTCCCTTTTTCTCCTTGTCATCTCTTAGACGTTGCAGCAGTTTTTCTTTTAATCTATTTTCTTCCCTGATACTGGCAGTTTCTTCCTCCTTGGCGTTTTCTGCTTCCATTTCTCGTTTCTTCTCTTCTGCCCGTCTTTTCCTCTCCTCTTCCTGCCACAATTCCTCCTCTCTTTGTTTTCTCTTTTCATCTTCCTCTTTCCTCTTAAATTCTTCTTCTTTTTGGATAGCTGCTTTCCTTACTTTCTCTTCTTCTATCTTTTTTTGTTCTTCCTCTAACTTCCTTTGAACTTCTTTTCTTTTTCTCTCCTCTTCAATTCTTAATCTTTCTTCCTCCTCTAATTTCCTCTTTCTCTCCTCTTGAGCTTGGCGTTCCTTCCTCTCTTCTTCCTCTTTCTTTAATCTTTCCATTTCTTTCTTTTCCTGCTCTTGTTGCAATCTTACTCTCTCTTTCTTTTCTTGCTCTTGCCGTAATCTTTCCCTTTCTTCTTGTTCTCTCCTTCTTTTCTCTTTCTCCTCCTCATCCCGTTTCAATTTTTCAATCTTTTCATCCTCTAATCTATCTTCTTCAGCTTGTCTTTTTTCCTCCTCTTTTCTTTGTTCCTCCCTTGTGGGGGATACACCAACTAGCTCCCTTAGCTCCTGAAGTTCCCTTTCTCTTCGTAAGCACTCCTCTTGACGCTTTAAGGCTTCTCTCGCCTCCTCCTGCTCACGTTGTTGTTGAGCCTCAAGACGACTGGCCTCAATAACATCAATGGTCCCATCGCCGTCAATGTCTTTGCCTTCTTCTTCTTCTTCTGGGTTTACCTAAAAATATCATAAGATCTATGTAATAAGTTTAGAAAATCGTATTCTTGTGATATATTTTCGATTCACATAGCTGGCTTATTTTCACAAAAAAACATCATGACGACTAATTTAGTGATGTCTAATTGTTTGTTTTTTAATTTAATACAAAATTTTATATATTTTATGGTATACTCATAACTTGTGCATGAAATCATTTCATTTTCTGAAATCCACTTTATACAATATACATCCCTTTGTTAGAATACCTACTTAGCATTTTATGAAGTAAAAAATGTCTACTTTTCGATTTTGCCATTTAAGTTATAACAACAATAATAACCTTTATTTCATTATATTGTCCAATACAAACTAATCAGGCTATTAAAGTTAAAAATGTGATCAATATTGCATCAATCATAACAAGAATATCTTACCATTGTTCAATTGACAATATTACCTCGAGAAATGACTGAAGGCGCTGCAATAATTCATCTTTACGTCCGTTTTTGCTTAATCCCCTCTTCTCGAGTTCCTCTCTGAAGGAAAATGTTAATTAAAAGTACAAAGAATGTAGATTAAAAATTTCTGGATCATGGAAAAAGAACCATGTAGCGGGTTTCGTCATATTTTCACAGTAGCTTTTGAAAGGTTAATATAGGTTAGGTAAATGTTAATGATTGCTCCTTCGAATTAGGATATTATCCCCGCATAGTTAGAGCCCCCCCCCCAAAAAAAAAGGGCAAGAAATAGGAGAAAAGCTACTGTAAAAAGACGATGAAACCCGCTACTTCGTTTTCATTTAAAGATCCAATTTTTAGGAATTTTAAAATTAAGAATTTCAGATTTAAAGCTTTGTTGGATTTTATAGTTGGGTGTGGGGAATTTTTTGTCTCCGGGCCACTAATGTAAATCTACAAATCTATTAAAACTTCACCCTTAACGATCCTGGGGGAAAGGGGGGGGGGTGGCCTATATTTATGCAATGGTTTGATTTGCTTTATGGTAGCCAAATTATTTAACATCCGATTACTATGAATTAGGTACTTTAGTAATTTGAAATTATGATAGGGTAAACAAAAATGGGATCGGTGACATATTTAATTGATACCTAGCTAATGTATATCCTTAGACGTATACTTACTTTAAATCTACTACTCTCAAGCTAGAGATTGGTTTCCCTTTAATAGATATTTCAGACATCTTTAGTAATCATTTAAGGATCTAAAATTTTGAGAACATATATTATTAAGGTATAACATTAAAAAAATAACTTTTCAAAAAAGAGATCGAACCAACTATTAGTTTATTAGGTATTAATTATTTATTAAGCAAATTACCCAGTTAATGGACTAAATTATCTAAATGAATGCATTGCTTGCAATAAATTAAGCAGAATCTAATTAAGGCATAATATTAACATTTTAAAGAAGTGCCAACTATATTGCCTTAATTAGATTCTGTATTTAACAAAACGTTCTAGATAAAAAATCTAATATTTACATAAACAAAATAAGCTTTACTACGGGAAAAAAGGCTTGTTTATTATATTTTTAAATATTAAACATAAAAATCAACATTTCTTAAGGTATCAAAAACGATTTCATTAATAAAAGGCTTTTTTTTTAAAGTAAATAACAAAAATGTAAAATAAACTCGCGGAGGGCCGCTAAGCGCATATTCCAATAGAATGCCGCGATACATGTTTAACTTTACTACCCAGCAAAACATTATCATTTTAGGTCAATAATTGAATAAAATCTTTTCAGCTTATCTTTTGTGTCAAATTTACTTTGTGCAGCATATTATTTATTTATATTTTTTTAGAAATTGAAGGAAAATTTAGGTTTCATGACGTTTATTTTTGCTGGGAAAACTCCTGTAAGACGACATTTATAAAACATGTGTACTCTTCTTTTTTTCATTTGGTTTGGCCGTTTGTAGAGGTGGCCGGTGATGGAAAGGGACCCTTAAAAGTGTCCTTTTCAAGCATATTATTGGCCTTTTGGCTTGAAATTCAAGGCCCATGGCACAGAAATTATTTTATTGAGTTAAATAAGCATAATTCTAACAGTTTTTTCATTACTAGTATCTAGGATCACCGAATTATAGATAAACCATCCCAAGAGTGTAAAATTAAAATTATGTACCTACCTATGCACGGGACCTATGCAAAGCTTCCACAAAATTGAAAACTCAATCGGTTCAGAATTCAAGATTAATTTGCATGTACATATAAAACCTAACTTCTAAATATGATAGGACATCAATAATTGAATATTCATGCATGAAGTTATCATATTTTTTTTCAGAGAATAAACAGACTAGCACAGTAAAAATGGCTAAGAAAAAGAACCCAGAAGAATTTCAGGTATTGAAATATATTCTCGTATATGTATATCATTAATATTTATCTATTTACGTTGTGATTGTATGAATATAACTTTAATTATACAAGTTTTAATTTAAAGTTTTGTACGTAAATAGAAATCATGCAATTCTTGAATTATATTTTTGTGATGATCGAAAGCTTCTTATAAATTTTAGGATGAGGATGATATTCCCATTGAATATGGAGAGCCTCCAAGTTTCGAAGATCCCGAAGGTTATGTCGATGACATCACAGACGAGGTAACACATTTCTCCCAGTTTGTTATTTTTATATTTGGTATTTATTAACATAATCTGAAGGTGAACATAATGTTTAACTAATCTGTAAATAAACCTTTAGAGGTTAGAACCTATTGTAAACCTTTTCTAAAAACAAAACTTGGGAGGGTATATTTTATCGAATTATTACAGCTTTTCACCAACTTTGTTTCATCTAGGAACTTTAAATATTTAAATTTATTTTATGTAGGTATTAAGTTTAAACTAAAAATGCTTTAAAAACGCTGAAGACTGTTAATTAAAATTAGATATTATTTTAGGAATTGATGGGTGACGTGTTGAAGACTCGTCCCCGTGCCACAGATGGTGTCGACTCCGTCATTGTTGTGGATGGAGTTCCCGCAGTTGGCACTGACAGGTGAGTTAAGGATAGCGAGATTTTGTAGATACCTCGTTATTGTTCAAGGTTGAGGGAAATTAAATAGAGATAATATCTTACCTAGTAGAGATAAGACTTATCCAACTACTACATGTATATATATTCGTTTTGTTGCAATTCATGTTCAAAGGGTTTTAGAAACAGATTATATTCACACAAATAAAATCTAGGTAATTATAGACAGCTTGTAGATGTAAGTGAACAAAGAACATTATGTCCGCACAAATATAACTGGCAAAACAAGAATACTAGATAAAATCTGAAATAGCCAAATATTCAATAATGCAATGTTAACTTGCACGCTAATAATGCGGGAAGAAGAAGATATTTTTTATGCGTGTTTTACCTTGCAAAACTGATTTGAACAATGTTGTGACTTTGCTTGATTAGTATATACTATTAGCTGTTTGGATGCTAGCAGCCTTTAGGTAAGGTTCTCAGCTTTTTTTTAAATAACATATTTCAGCAATTTTTTCGCATCAACTGCACCAGATCAGATACTTACCTAGCTAGAAAACCATGAAAGTTAAAGTTATTATTGATCGAGGCATAGGTCATTTAAAGTAGTTAAAACAAATGACTCGTTTCAATCATAAAAACTAATGATTTATACATTTTTAGACTTGAGAAGCTGAAGAACGTTATTAGAAAAGCTTTCTCTAAGTTCGGAAAGTTGACCAATGAACATTATCCTCTTGATGAAGAAGGAAAGACAAAGGGTAAGTTTACATCATTTTCGTTTTACACATTGGTCAAGTTAAAACTATATTACTAGCGGCTACGCCTCTAGATGCCTTTAGGGTCACTTGAGGTGAGGGTTGGGGGGGAAGTCGACCCCCCTCCCCTTCCAACTATCAATTGTAGTTATAATAAAAAGTTACAAAAACATATTTTGGGGGGCAGGTGATTTTTTCTAGAGCTATTTCTCTTGGGAGGTTGTTGGTACCCCAAAATAGTTATAAACCTATGAAAAGCTTCATTGTAAAGGAGAATTCTATCAGTTCAGCGATTACAGAGATACTTCACTACAGACAGACACACAATACATCTTTTTACTTATATATATTAATCTCTAAGCGACACAACTAAACTAACATGCTCTAAAATTACAGGCTACATCTTCCTTGAGTTTGCCAATTCCACGTCAGCGGAGCAGGCAGTTCTGTCCATGAACAACTACAAGCTGGACAGATCTCACACCTTCCTCGTCAATCTTTTCTCAGGTAAAGATTATTTTTAATATAACTATAGGTGTAATACAATATACGTGGATATTACGACAAAGGAAAAATTATCGTCAAGTGTTAGTGCTATTTCCACTGTTATTTAGTAGGGGAGAGGAGGAATTGGGGTAAAGAGGAGGCGGGGGTTTGGTAAGATAGTTATTTTAGCCCGATAAAGCTTCACTATTAAAGAAATTGAAAATCTGTTGTGTATGTAAGATCCAGAAAATAAATATTTTTTTTTATTTTAATATGCCCATCAATAGGCGTTTGAAATCCGTGTAAATATGAATTATCCCGGGGTTTCATAATCTTTAACCCGTTTCGGATGAATCATTCTGTTTTTGTCATTAGTTGTGTATTTTTTGTATAAAATTTTGATAATGTTAAACTAAAAAGTTAATTAGATGAAATCACTTAAGATACTTTTTTGTCGTCGTTATCAATGTCTCCTTTTTAGATTTCGAGAAGTTTGAAAACATCTCCGAAGATTGGGAAGAGCCTGTACCAAGGGTAAAACTTTAGAAAATATTAAGTTATGGCGCGAAGCGGCATAAATTTTTTTTTGTACCTACAACACTTAAAACTTAATACTCTTCTCTTTCTTTTTTCACCTCAAATATCAAGAATTTCCCTTGAATTTTATTTCCTATTGAAATCCATGCTACTTACCAAATTTGTAAACGTTAAAGTGATTTTGTTATTTTTAGCCCGTTGAGGACAAAGGAAACCTTCGTGATTGGCTGCTTGACCCTGATTCAATTGATCAATACAGGTATATGCCTTACATTATTGTACCACAGTAACAGGATGTCTTTTTGTCTATATGAATGTCCGCTAAGCCAAGATCTCGTAAACTCCCGTGTCAATCGTTCCACAATTTTTAGATAAAAGTTTTATTTATTATTCCAGAGCAGGTTTTAAGCCTTAAAGGAGTGTGGGGGTGACGTCACCCTAATTAGAGATATGGTCCTAAGAAAAAAAAACTCTCCAGCCCTTCAATAAAATGTGATATGATTTATACTAAACAAGGACATTAATTTCCATTAAGCGAAGATCTACAGATGACATGGCTTGACAAACTAATTTTAATAGCACTAAGAATTTCCGTATTTTTAGTGTTATCCACGATGGAGGTAACAGAGTTTCTGTCTTTTCCAACACCTTGCCAGAACCTACTACGGTAAACTATTATTTGACATTATTCTTATTTTTTATTTAGCTATATTTTTTATCTAAAATACAAAATGCACATCTTCTAAGTTGTTAGTCTAGGTAACCTTCTAACCATTAAGAAGACGGATATTCGAGAAGGTCATTTTTTGATGTAGGTATCAATTCGTTGATAGCAAAATCTTTGGGTAATAGTCCTATTTGTACATTGTATAGAGTTGCAACTGTTTTGGGATCAGGCCTTTCCTATTTCAGATATCCACAAATATTTGGGAATAGTCCCTTTCGTGGCAACGCCCCTTAAGGGGCAATTGTTGTATTTTTAAATTGTTATTTTAGGTTAGGTTATATTGGGTTAGATGATTGCTCCACAGGGTTAGGCAATTGGCTACTGTGAGAAAAAACGAAGAATCGCCCCTTAAGGAGCGTTGCCACGAAAGGGACTATACCTAAATATTTTAGCGCATCCGACAGGTAGTAGGTACATTGTTTTAGCTATGACACGGTGTGGGTCGAGATTCGAACCCATGACTTTTCCTGATGCGCAAAGTTTAACGTTCAACCGCCGCTCCCAGAACTTAGTTGTGGTAATTTGTTTTCTCGTATTCATTCGAATCCGGTGGATAGGAACCGGTTCTCATCCATACGAAAAAAATATGTCTAGCATCGTATTATATCCAGCTTTCTAC
>LS047712.1:0-10621 GCA_900241095.1 Acartia tonsa | reverse complement strand
CACACTCTAAGGAAAGGGCATGATGATATAACCAATCAAGCCTTGACTTGGAACCCCCACATAGGAAAGAGGAAACCAGGTAGACCAAAATCAAAAAATAGACTTCCTAATGGTTCTAACGATATGCGTAACATTTTTCTACTATTAACACAAGCCGCGCAATTTCAATTTTAGAAATGTCCGCATTTTTTTTCACACCCTTTATTTGACTTACTCCACATCTTGCTTGAAGTTTCCTCTTTCCTCCCAATTTTCCAATTTAATTTTCATCATATGTGTTCTTACCCTGTTTTAATTAATTCCTTTTTAACAAAAACAAATTAGAAAAAGAGATAACTACTACTTAATAACATCCATTATCAAGTTTTGAAAGATATTTGACACTTTATTAACTTTTGAGGGCGGAGATTAGTTAACAAAAAACCTTCCTTGGTTTAAGAGGAAGCACCACTTTAAAGGAGAACCATATCGATTCAGAATCCGCGGTTAGCATTATCTTTTGGTACAAATACACAGACCAAAACTGTAACATTGATATAAAAAATGGTCAATCTTAATAACTCCATATTTAATACCTAACCATTAGGAAGATGAATATTCTATAAAATAAATACCTACTAACTTGTAAAATTAACTGAATTAAACAAAATATTGTCTTCTGAAATTTTTTCCAACGTTAAAACGAAATTTCATGTTTTTTAAAGAAAATTATTTTCTAAAATAATTATGCTACTTCCTATTAAGAACCATCGCAAACTGAAAGGTTTTTTTATATCCCATGAGACAAACTAAGATAGAGAGATAAAAAAGTGTACATTATTTTACCAATTGTTCTCTTATCCCTCGAAACTTCCTCTTCCTTTTCTTTTCTACCTTTCTCTCTCTTTTTCTCTCTCTCTGTTTCTCTTCATTTTTGTCTAATAGATAAACACTTAGTATTAGAGTGCTAAGTTATGTTCTTGTTTATGTAACAGAATAAACACAGTAGAAAAATCATGAACTTACAAAAAATATCTTTTAACAGGCCTTGGCTTAAGAATAATAAAGCTGTTTTTCATTGTGCAGCATTGCAATGAAGGACATGGTGGGTTTCGGGTTTTTAGGGCTTTTCATCTGACGCCTATCGAGAAAAAAGCTGCTGTTTCCATAAAAAATTGTCTGATATGTCTCTAAGTGGTATTCTTCATTAACAATTTACTATTCCAAGTTGAAAAGTCCAGAAAAACTTTACAGTACTTAGAGAGGGTAAGATGGCTGGCAAAAAGATGTTATAATATGGTATTATCTTTTTTCCTAGACAAATAGAAATTGGAATAGAGGAATAAGTAAAATAAATCATTATTATATCTTGTTAACATGTCAAATAAAAAGTTGTTAAGGAAAATAACATCTGAATTCCAGGCCAAGCAAAATATTTTCCAGTATGGCTTCGTGGAACCAATTAATATCCGCTGGAACAGAACCGGTTCTAAACCATACTGAAAAATCACGTATCGTATTATATCCAGTTTTTTTACAAATGTAAAAATATATACAAGCAGAATATTAAATCCAGTTTTGTTAAACCGTGCTTCGGCATCCCGGGTCTAAAAAAACTGGTTTAATGTTTTAATTGTACATTTTTAAATCCGCTGAAATCTGTTTAAAATACAATGCGATAAATAACTATTATGTTTTTAAATGTGAGGGATTACTTAAAGGCTAGAGGCATCTCCACTAGTATAAAGGTTTAAGCTGATGGTCTCACTATTATTAAATTTTCCTAAAATCTTTGTCTTTCAGATCTTAGTAATACGTATAGTAAACTAAGAAATTTCTATTAAAGAAATAAATACAAGCTTTATAATGATTTCTCTTTTCACAAAGATATTAATGGTTCATGTTTTTTTTCCAGATAGTTGGATTAGGTTATTAATTTCAATTTTCCAGTCTCAAAACAAAAAGAAAAGGAAATATAAGATTTTAGATGAGTTCAAGATATCTTGAAATGTAAAATTGTAACAAATAAAACGAGGAACTCAACGTTCTCCAAAACGAAGCTCAACATATAAAACTGTTAGCAAAGGAAGATTAACAAAGCAGTTAATACTCAACATTATTTAGATGGAAGTTTTAACAAAATTTCGTATAAATCTATCTTAAAATTATTTCAGGAATCTTAATATTAATAAGCTTATATTGTACATACCAGAATTGTTATTGGTATTTTGTTTTCAGTTTTAAATGCCAATAAGATGCAATAGTCAAAATAATAACTTTGGAATTTGGTGAATCATATGCTATGGAAAAGCAAGTTTTTTTTGGGGGGGAGGGGTTTTGTTGAAAACTGAAAAATAATTTTTCTTTATATTGCCTCAAGCCATAAAGAAATTAAGATATTGTTTTATGTCAATGGTATGTGGGTATAATTAAGCAATACTTTTGTTCCATCAAACAAACACCCTATATATATTTGGATTATGTCAACTGTCCTTGACATCTATATAATATCTTTTGGAAGAGAAAAGTTACTCTTGAGTCTCTTCAAATTATATTAAATGAAAGATGGCGAGGGCAGATGTGCCATTTATTCAAGCTAAAACCTAAAAGTTAATTCATTAGGAACTCATCAAAAACATATTATAATAATAAGAACTCAAATAATTCGCTTATAGGTCTAGAAATCCTAACACATAAAAGTCTGACAATTTTGCTGGTTCAATTTTCTTTGTAAAATTTGACATCCTTGTTTCTGTTTTACTTAAGGCTTATACCGAGGGACAAGATAAGAGAGTTTATTTTCAATTAATCATTTAGAGTCTACCAGAATTAGGGCTGTTCAAAGTTTTTGCTCTTTTCCACTAGGTAGGTTTTTCGATAAATCATTAATAATAAGGAATAGTCACAAGTTAACTCTTTCATTAATGCTAGTTAAGATTAATTCGTCTTTATTTCAAAGTAAGGTTGTTTTATTCACTAAACATTGTTCTTTTTTTGATTATCATAAATTCGGACAATTTGTTAAACAATTTGAAACCTAAGGCTTATCTCTTTAGTTTCTTCACAACCCTACTCCGCCAATTTACTATTAATTGTGATAATGGCGTGATAATGGAGTTGATTAAATCTCATATATTACTTTATTATCTCTCTGGTGGACTCTGTGGTATACAGGAACCAGGGATAGATATTCTGATTATTTATCTCATTTTATTATATTATTGTTTACTCTTGGTTTTGCTGTATCATTTACATTTCTTACATGTTTATCCAATCAAAAGTAACTTAAAAGTTTTGGTGATTGTGAATAACTTCAATAAAACTGAGACAAGTCTGAAGGAGACAGATTTATTTTGGGGTTTATTTGGTTTAAAGAGAGTAATAATGATTGATTTCTTCTTAATGTCAGGTATATTGCTGGAAGTCACATCAGATAAAGTCCATTAGTCTACTCCTTTTAGAGGAATTCTGTCACAATGGATTTTTCTGTAAATGGATTAGTCAATTCTGGTTTAAATTTCATTTCTTATGGCCGGCATCGAACTTATCAAGGGCCTTTTTACATATGGCAAGTATGTTTTGTCGCGGTAAGAGAAAATGCTCAATCTGAAGTATGTTATAAATACCAAAAATGGGTCCACCTTTGCAAAAAAAAGAAACTTTGTTCATTATCATAGGGCATGTTCATCAATTTATTGTCCATTGTCTTATCCATCAAGATCCCTGAGTGTATATACATTGTACATACATATATTAGTGGTGAAAGGAACATCTTTCTCTCTCTGATGAAATATAAGTTCACCAGGAAGTAAGAAAAAGATAAAAGTGTATTGTTCAGAAATATGACTACTTGTTAAAATTATTTGCGACTTATATTTTATTTTGATCCCTTTACCATTTTATTTCCTAGTGGCCCAAGTCAAGAGGCAATACATAACTCTTCATAAATATCATTTTATATATTTGTCATGGTAAATTTTGCTTCTTTTTGTAATAAGACATATTCCCTGTTGATGAATTGAGGTCCTAGCAGTATATGTAGAAATATTTTTAACTACCAGCTAATGAGGGTTGTGGTACCCTCCTCCAATAGTTTGAACCTTCCCAATACCTATAAGAAGCTACATTAAAAAGGAGAACCAAATCAGTTCAGTGCAGTGGTTAGCAAAATACTTTGGTACACACAGATCCTGTTACTTTTATATAAGGATATATTAAGTGTGATTCTTGGACCTCTTGGTCTGAAATGAATTTTAAAATATGTGCATATTTCTTCAATTTTGCAGTCCCCTTACCCCTGATATTTGGTTGATTAATTGTTACAGGGAATAAGACTGGGTTTCATCAGCTCCTCTCTCTCTCCCGAGCTCATACTATTTTACACTATTTGATAAGAAATAGAAAATATAATAAATTATTCTTTTTTGTTAAGATTTTATTTAAGCTGTGGTTATTTTCCAATTACTAGAACTACAGGGTGTTTTTTAATAGGACAAAAGTATTGCTTAATATAAACTAACAAATTATGCCTTAAAAACCGGTTTTTTCAAAGTAGCTATTTTTGGAAGATTTTTGGATCAAGACCAAATTAAAGGGTGTGCTAAAATGCGTATATTTTTAAAATTCAAATTGCGCGGCTTGTGTAAATAGTAGAAAAATGTTATGCGTATCGTTAAAATTGTCATAAACTCTAGTTTTTGGGTGTTTGAGAAATATTCCTGTGCTACGTACAGTTTTGATCTACGTGATAAAATATCCCAACTTACATAAAACTTTTCAACCTTTCTAACATTTTCAAACGTAGCTTCTATACTACAAATAGCATGAATATGATACATATATTTCCAAAAACTAGAGTTTATGACAATTCTAACATAATTCAATAAAAGTACCAAAGTTTATTAGCCTATGAATATGATAACGTGCTTATAAAACTTTGGATTCCAGTGTAATTTACAGTCCAATTAAATTTTCCCTCCCTCCGGCCATGCCATATATCAGAATATTTTCGATGTTTGTGCTGTGAAATGGAAAATCGATAGTTTTAATAGTATAAGATGAAATATTGGAAATATATGATATGAGGTGGTAAAGTAAACATGAATAACAAGAATGACTTTATCCAGAAGAATCGAAGCACAAAATCTAAATAAATCTGAAAAGATCAAAGTAAATGCTCATTAATTTCAAAGAAAATCAGTAGCCTATCTCATTAAGTTGGTAGTAAAACTACAAATAGCTTCCTAAGGCCTAAAAATACACAGAAAACACGGAGCGCGCGTAAAAGTTACTGTTAGAAAATATGATATAATTTGTGAGAAAAAAAATGGAAAGACAAGAGACAATTTTTAAGAGATGCTATGCATGTAAATATTAAAGATGGATCAAGTCTAGCCCTCTACATTATATATCTACTAGCGGCTACGCCCCTAGAGGCCTCTAGAGGCACTTTAGGTGGGAGAAGAAAAAGTGGACCCCCTCCCATTTTCAATTTGAGTTTTAAAAGGAAAAGTTAAAAAATATTTTTTTGGGGGGAGGGGGGCATTTTTTATTTGGAGGGTGAATATACCCTCCCCCCAAACAGTTAAAAAACCTTCCCTGGACCTATAAAAAGCTTCACTGTAAAGGGGAACCATATCTGTTCAATGGTTAGCGAGATCCTTCGCTACAGACAAAAAACCTTACTATATATAATAGGATATATGTCATAAAATATCTAAATATTTATCTGTGACCAAAACATATAACTATTTACATTCACTAGGTTTATGTAAACTAGGGATTTATGGATAATCTAATAATCTTTCTCGTATTCATTCGAATCCGGTGGATAGGAACCGGTTCTCATCCATACAAAAAAAACTATGTCTAGCATCATATTATATCCAGTTTTCTACGAATATAGATATGTACAATCATAAGATTAAAACCCGCTTTTTTTAACCAAAAATGTTGAAAATGTGTGTGTGTGTTACGAAGGATCTCACTAACCACTGAACCGATATGGTACTTTATTCCAATGTAGCGTCTTATAGGTCCTGGGAAGGTTTAAAACTAGCCCCCAAGAAATATATATTTAGTGGGATTTTTTATTTTACTGTTTAAACTAAAGAAATAGAGGGGAGATAGGGGGTCAAATTCAACCCACACTACTGCAAATACCCATATAAGCCCTTAGGGCCGTAGCTGCTAGTTAATAATTAAAGTAAAATGATTAAATAAAGAGTTCATCAAAATTAAAGCAATCTCCGGCCTTAGGTACGTACAGAAATAAAATCATGAAAATTAACTAATTATCATATATGTTTTAAAAACGTTTCATATCTTTTTATTTTAATCAAAAATGTAATAAATAACTAGGAACTAACTAGCGAGAATTTAAATGATTTGGTTTTAGTTAGACTGCTAGGAAAAACGTGACATGTAATTTAATTTTCATTGTTGTTTACTTTTCTAGCAGACGACAATAATTAGAACTTTATAAAAATAGTATGTGGGGGATAATGTTTTGTAGATTTTGTTTTTTAACTAATTCACAAGGAAAACAACGATAAAAGACAAAAGTTTAAATGTTTTAAAAATTATATGGAATTTTTGATCTTCAAAATCAACTACCCGAACATAACATATGAAGAACCGTTTCTGTCAGCGGTTTTTCGTAAAAAATGCATATAATTCTTAATAAGGCGGATAATTGTGGAATTGTGTTGATTAAATTTTTTGTTTAAAATAAACATATAAATAATTAAAATTTAAAAAAATCAACATCATTTTTGAAATCTACATAAAAAATTTCACAAATATAGTATACAACAATGGGTAAAGGGGTAAATATTCTTGATCTGCAGGAGATTTCCTAGGTCCTTTGAGGCTTTGTCATGGCTGACGCGCGGCTGCCGAGCCCTGCAAATATGTATATTATTACCTAAGCCAAGTATTGCCAGATCTAGGAAAAGAAGCCAATGCCATCAATGGAAGAGTTCCCTCTCTTTGAATAAAATAAAACAAGGATGACAACATCCATAAGTAGCGGACCACAAACAAATCATGGAATGAACAAACGGTGAAAGTAAGCTATAGATCATATGTTATTGTTCAGTTACCAAAACAAAGAAAAAAATCGAGAAAAATCACGAAACCTTTAAAAAAAGTATGACCGAGAGACAGACTGAAAAAACAATGTTTAGATCAGATGCACATATGTTATAAGATTCTTGACTAAAAATTTCCACTGTCTATCTTTAATAGTAGATAGATAAATTACATTTCCCCCATTGCGTTATGGATTGAATGCCGGACTAACATACACAGTAAAGTATATAGTAGCCTCGCTAAGAAATACATTAATGTGAAAATTATTTGTCATGCAATTAAAACATATGTTTTTGATTTATTCACATATGTTTTTCGAAGCTTTTTATAGTAACTAAAAATTGACGTCATACTAGCCTACATTGGTCAATTAAAATATATACTGGCCTGCTAATGGTAATTTAGGCTGTGTTTTAGCATATCATTAATCAATAGGTCATTTGTATTGTATGGCGTCATTTTTTATAGTCACTATAAGGAGCTTCATTTCTTTGTCAAACCTTGCAATTCTAGTTGTAAAATTTCTACATTCTGCATCCTGAAAACACACAAAAGAGAGGAGTAGGTTTTGCTTAAAATCCGTAAAGGTTGTGAGTTTTAAGTTAAAACAAGGATGACAACATCCATAAGTAGCGAAGCACAAAAAATCGTGGATGGGAATGTATACAATTATGTTTAAAGTGTTTTTTTTAAATCAAGAATAGATTTATTGGAGAAAATAAACATGAAATCTTGTTTTATTTTGATTGATGACGAAATAAAAGATGCTCATAACAATGGGAAAAATTAAATTTAAAAAAAGTTTTTTTGTCTATAGTTCTTTTCAAGAAGAAATACACATATTTACATTTAGTGAATATCACCGTTCTACTACTATTTTTAAGACTTATAACTCACACCTTTACGGATTTTAGCACATCCTACTCCTCCCTTTATCTTATAATTATGTAGTGTTTGTGTATGGCTTCAAAACCGATTAATATCCGGTTGATTTGAACCGGTTTTTAGTCATACTGTAAAATCATGTATCGCATCAGATAATTTTCCACGAATATTAAAATTAACAACATAAAATCAAATTGTTTTTAATCTTATACATTTTATAATCCGTAGAAAGCTGTTTATAATACGAGGCCATAAATAAATATTCATTTAAAAAAAAAACTATTTTACTTACTCGAGGCCAGGGTCTATTTTCCTTCCAATCTCCCCACTCAATTTCAATCTTTCTTTCCATTTGTTTGATATCCGCGGAAAGCTGTCTATAAAACGATGCGATATATAACTATATAAAAGTTCAAAAGTGACAAATATATTTAGAATTGTTTAGCAGAAAATCTGAAGAAATAAGGATGACAACATCCATAAAAGCGAAGCACTGAACCAGTAGGACAAACGGACATTAACACTGGTATAGTGTCAAAACTGAATAATCAGAATATAAATGTATAAGAGTCGAAGCAAAATTTTAAGTAAATTTGTTGAAAAACTGCTTGATACAGGATAATGTTGATGGACATATTTACATTTTTAGGACTTGATTATAGAGTTGCTTTGCTTATAATATTGTACTTTGTTGTCCCAGAAATCAATATACCAAAAATCAGAACAATCGGACATTCTGGTAATGATTATGGAGTTGCTACGCTTTCTAAATCGTACCTAACTACCACAGGAATCACTATGCAAAGTTTGAAATCGATAGGACAATTCTATCATGCCTAAATTAACGAAATGAGCTAACCGTGACGAACTGACGGACGGACAAACCCTAATTATAGAAAATATTCGCTTTTAATAATTACAGAATAACACATTTACATAATACTAGTGGCTGCGCTCTTAGTATCCAGGAAGGCTCTTCAAACAAATAGCCTTAAACCAAAACAAGACTTTTTTCTCTTAAGATAAAATAGCCTAAAACCATTCTGAGAACTATGCATGGCGGACTTAATCGGTTAAGTAGTTATCGAAATCTTCTAGGGCGATTTTTCTTGGGAGGGCTGAAGTACCTTCCAACAAATTAGTTATTAAAATTCTCAGTACCTTTGAAGTTACATTGCAAAGTAAAACCACATCTGTTCAGCGGTTAGTTAGATACTTCGGCACAGACATACAGACACAGATCCTGTTAACTAATTAGTAGGACTAGTGGCTGCGCTCCTAGCATCTAGGAACTCTAGGGAAAACAGGAAAAAGCCTAAAGCCACCCCAAGACTTAAATCTAAATCTATACCTAAACAATCCAAGGACCTTTGCGAGGCTTCTCTGAAATGGAAGACTCAATCAGTTCAGTAGTTTTCCATATCCTAAGCTACAGAAAAAAACCTTAATACTTCATTTCATAGAATATATTAGTTTCTGTGTTTCGCTACTTATGGATGTAGTTCTCCTTTTCCTGATTACATTATTATATAATAAAAAAGTAATTTATATTACATACAAAAAAATTACAAAATTATGTAAACTTCATACAATTTTTTTATAAGACAAAATTAAATAAATAAAAAATCACTCAAGTGCCCCTAGAGGCCTTTAGGCCGGGCGTAGTTAAATCCTTAAGGATTTAGGGGGCGTAGTCGCTAATCCTTAAATCCTTAAAATTTACTGAACCGATTTAGTCTTTTTGAAGTAAGCTTCACATAGGTCATATGATGATTTTAGGCCATTCAATTTTCATATTTGTGCTTTTTTATAATCTCTCAGGCTCCTCTAGCCCCTAATTAAAGGCTAGGGACGTAGTTCATAAAGTAGTAAGATTTTTTGTAAGACTACTGAACTGATTGAGTTCTTTATTATTTGAAAGCTTGACATAGGTTTAGTATTATTTAAGGATATTTAATTCTTGGATTTAAAGCTTTTTATGGTTTTATGCTATTTTCTACTTTCCCAACCCTTCAAATGCAAAGTTTCTAGATGCTATTACTTAAAGTATTTACAATGTACATTATAAAACAAGAATAATTTTGTCGCAAAAGTAAACAGTAAATTAAAATACATTCAAAAATTGCCATTAAACGGATAATACAATGGAGATATATTGATGTTACATTGTTAGTTAGGTAACAAACAATAAAGTAGCCAACGTTTTTAAGCCAACGATTACATAAACTGGTTAAAACACTTTATGTATTAGTTTAATTTACAGTCCAATGTACTACACTACGAACAGACGGACATACAAACATGTCTTGATTTTAGAGTAGCTTCGCTACTAATAAGTTTGAATTACATTATTTCATGTCTTGATAATGGATATAGAATATACGTGGATACTATGACAGGGAAAAATTGTCGTCAAATTAGGTTGCTTACATGGGCATCACTTATTAGTCAGTTCTATCATCCAGAAGGAGAGGAGGGGTATGGGTAAAGGGGGTAATCGTTATTTTAGCCAGCTACAAAGTTTACTTTATTAGAGAACATGAAAATCTGGTGTAACATCCAAGTAATAATAAATCCATTGTCCTAATTTACAACACCAAAAAAATATATTTTAAGCAAAATTCCTTATTAAAACAGGGATACAGGAATGGGACAATCTCTAGTA
>LS047703.1:2270-18842 GCA_900241095.1 Acartia tonsa | reverse complement strand
AAAAAAAATTCGGCGGGAAACGGCGGTTTTCGGCGGTTGCGCCGCCGTTTCTTCACAGTTCCATATTGTACCTCTATAAAGCAACTGCCATGCAAAATCTCAGACCTGTAACTCTTTTTTTAGTTGAGTTCCTTTGTTGACTTTTAGTTTTGGTTTCAAAAATTGGCACATCCGCCTCCCCCCTTTAAAACCAGGGGCTCATATTCTACATGGGATCCCCGGCTCAGGGGGGTGGGGGGAAATATAAAAAATAAGTGGTTGGAGGGGAAAAAAATGTAAAAATTAAGAAAACTGAAAACATTTTTTCCATTTCCCCTTAAAAACTTAAAAAATGTGTGGTAGGAGGGAAAAAATAAATAAAATATAAAGTTCTTTAAATATTTTTCCATTTTTCCCCTCTACTTGGTGAGAAAAAAATAGGGGGGGAAAAAATAAAAAAATTTGTCGCCGGGGAAAAAAATAAATCTTGTGCAGAATATACACCCCTGTTTAAAACATAGTTGGATACTTTTAAAAATGAAAACTAATGAATTACCTTGAGCGTGATTTAGACCTGGAGCCAGCTCTACTGCCAGACTTTGACCTGGAGGCCGCGCGACTGCCAGATTTTGATCTAGAACGAGATCTAGACTTGGATCTGGACCTAAATATTTAAAATGATTTTCGAACAATAATCTTTTTTAAAAAATAAATATTGCATCTCAAGAAAACTATTATACCTCCATCTACAAAAAGGGGTGTATATTTAATTCTGTATGGGATACCATGCCAAAGGGGGACACTAGAAAAATTTGTGGAAGGAGGAAAAAATTAATAAAATAAAGAGTACTGAAACATTTTACCATTTTAAAACTAGGGGGGGGGTGAAATTAAATAGATTATTAAAATTAAATTCATCTTGTAGTAAAATATGCTAACAAATCGAAAAAATATCTTTCAAATTCTTGTCAATTTACCTGGAACGATCTTTAGAACCGGACTTGGACCGAGACCTCTGTCTAGATCCAGACCTGGAGCGCGACTTGGCCTTCTCCCCGCCGCCGTTTTCAGACGCCGCCGCCGGCGACTTTGACCGTGATTTTGAGCGGGACTGGGACCGTGATTTGGTCCCACTTTTGTCTGCTTCCTTGCTTACAGATCTAGATCTTTGATAGGATACTTTATACTGCAGTAATTGCTGCGTACCTTATTGTCTCTAGGAGTACTTAGGGAAAAGACAAGGAAGGGGGGGGGGCCTTTTTTATAGGGACTATTTTTCTTCGAAAGGTGGAGGTACCCTTCCAGAAATAGTTATGAACCTATCCTTGATCTATAGGAAGTTTCAATATAAATATGAACCATTTCGGTTCAGCGGTTAGCGAGATACTTTGCTACACGCAAAGACATATTGTTACTTTTATTTAGGATTAAATAATCCTTCAATCTTCTACCATACAGTTATCCTTGTAAGTAGGCAGACTTTTTTGAGATGTGTTCAGATAGATTTTTGTTAGTTTACAGCATCGGATAATATTAAATTATTCTTTTGTTAGGTACCTATGTAACAATTTTGGGGGGGGGAGGAACTAAAGTAAACGAGAAAAATCTTTTCTTGAAATGACAGTTATATTATATAAGTATCAATTCCTTGTAGATCCGGCTGGCGAACTTGACCGAGAAACTGATCTTGATTTATCTGCCTCTCCCTCCTCCAGGTCAGATTTGGCGCCATCCTGGAAAACAAGAATGATTATATAATTTGTGGCGGGCTTTTATTTTAATTCTTTCCTTGATCAGCCGGCAATAACTTTATATAAGTTTGTATAATGTTATTTTGTATATATTGGTATTTTTATCTTAACTGAGTTTCAGTTATTTTTTATGCATTTACTGAGAAATACAGACGTACAATGGATAATGTTGTTGAGTAGCAGTGCAACTTAGAAACTGGCCTTACCTCTTCCCCCTTACTTTCATCCATGGTCGGTTCAGGAGAAGCAGGTGCATCCACTTCTACAGCCTAAACAGATAGATAAGAAACTAGAAACAAGTAGAGATAGGAAGTAGATAGATAGAGAAGCAGAGCTAAGGAAAAAAGAGAGATGTTTGGACACTGCTAATTTTAACCAACCAATCTAGATTTTAAATAAGTACTTAAAGTTTTATACCAACAAATGAGAGAGTGTGTATAGTTTACATTCTTATATCCGCTCCCTCCCTAAGATAGACAAGTAGACAGATGGACAGACAGACAGAGAAATGGAGGTAAAATATATGTCTCATTAGAATTTTACATCAATGTAGATGGAATAGGTAAATATACGTGTTATTAAACATGTTGTATAACATGAATGTTGATATAAATCTAGCCAGGGATCTAAAGGGATAAGACAAAGGCATATTTAATGTATATCCCAAAAAATTATACACAAAATTAGCCCTAATATGGATTAAAATTAGTAGTTGAAACGTTTTATCACTGAACTTGCTTAATAATGAATTAACCAATCGAAATTCCTTAAAATCCCCAAAGTTGTTAGGCCAAGAAAAAAGAAAACGTCATTATAAAACTTTAGGACCTAGTGTAATTAACAGCCCATTGTCCCCACTATCTTTGAAATCCAGCAGTGCTTAACTAACCTGAGTTGCATCCATGTCATCTTGTTGAGTTGGAGACCCTGGTACAACAGCTTGCGTAGCGTCCATGTCTTCACCATCTAGATTTTTTGTTGTTAGCTTTGCGGATTTTTGATCTTTACCCCATAAAACGGTTACTAGCAGGCTGCCAAACCTTTTTGTTAACTAAGATAGCTCCAATATTACATGAGTAATAAGCGTTTGTTATAAGTTTGTTATCTGAAGCTCAAGATTTCAATATCTAGAGAATTTAAACGAGTTCTTTGCACTGGAGACAGAGTCCCTAGATTTTAGGGGCGCAGCCGCTAGTATATTTGAAAATGAAACAACGATTTTTAATTTAAATTTTGCAATTTTTCTATCTTGAGAAAGATTCTCATACAATAAAAGGAAACTGAATTTTATCCCTTTCTAAAGATTGTTTTAATAATTTGATGATTTGGGATGTCATATTGTTAGGTAAACATATAAGAATGGATTTATTATTACTCGGATCTTACACCAGATTATCATGTACTCTAATAAAGTGAAACTTGTACCGGGCTAAAATCAATCAAGATTGAATAAAAAGACTCAAAGCTTTTAAGCCAAAAAATAAATGAACGTGATGAAAACTTTGATTACCAGTATAATTTAAATTCACCGTACAATATCTCTCCCCGCCTGGTGAACACTGTCAACATGAAAAAGTTTTATGCTGACCTGAATGATAAGCTGTAACAGCTTGTGTAGGAGCTTCCCCATCATCTACATCATTGTCTGTATTATCTACCAGTTGTGTAGCAATATCTATAATACAAAAAATATTGGATGGATAAAAATATAGTTTATATAAAACTGAAGCCTTATTATTGAAATCCAAAATAAAAAGGAAAAGTCTGTCTTGTATGTATGAAACGAAGGAATTTTTAATAGCTCGAGATGGATATTCCCATACTGTGTGTGTAATGTGTAGTAGCTGTTTTCTATAAAAGAGGGTAACAGGCAAATTCGGAGTCTGATTTTGTACCGCACTTTCCTCAAGTTGTACAAAACTTTGTTCAAAGGGTTTGTTTACTAAAATGTACAATTTTACAAATCAATAAAAACCTAATATTTGAACTTTTAGAAAAGGCATTTTGGTGATTATTTGCCTTTCAAATTTTTAAGCTAATGTACTGCTCAGACTACTTAGAACATGTCACCAAAAAAATAGGACTATAGATGATGACCTTAAGAATTGAAAGAATTTGACAAAACGTTTTGATTTTCCCCACTGCACTGAGAGAAAAGCATACATTGGTATTTCCTGTATTATATAGTAAAGGTTTTTGGTCTCGTGCGTAAAATCTCAAAAACTATTGATCTGATTGATTTCTCTATTTTAAGTATGCTTCACATAGGTTTTGTGATGGTTTTAGAATATTGTATTTTAAGATTTAGGTTTTAGTATAATTTTAAGACAAATTTCTAGTCCATCTCTGCCCCTTTCAATACTGAGCCACTTGAGGCTAGGGGCATATATACTTATATTGCATATATGCTAGACCTCCCGAAGGGGCAAAGGTACTGTTAGGTGTAGGTGTACTAAAAGTACATACCTGCTTGGGTGTCCTGCATCATAGGACTCCCAGGGTCATTGTCCTCGGACATTTTTTTTTAACTGGAGGAATCTGAAAAAAAATAATACATTAAGCACAACAAATTTTTTTCATACAAAACAGTAAGTATTAGGAAGAAATTTGGGACTTTGACTAAACTTATGAAAATAAAAACAAATTAAGTTAAGGTTAGGAGGTAAATGCTACAAAAGTAAAAATAACCTAACATAATAATTTGTCTCCCTAGAAAAAATGATTTATTTAGTCAGTCTTTTACGTAATACTGATAAAAATAGTAGTTTTAACAAATAGTCAGATCTAATGAATAATGGCAAAAATTTCTATCTTATTTAAAACTTATATGTTACCCTGCATTAAAAAAATAAATATATATTTGTCACTGGTTTCGTTAATTCACTTTCTTCTTGGGTGAAACTTTCTTTTTGGGGGATGGTACCCAATTCTTTCCTGTGGGACAAATATCTTTGTTTAGGCATTCTCCGCAGCGTGGCCCAACCGGTCTAATTTTTGGGATTAAGTGATAAGTAAAAAAGTCTATAATAAATCTCGTAAACAGCAGTACTGATTGAAATTGGAGGGGTATTCAATAATGGAATATTCAAGAATGCTGCAAGCTTTATATTTTGAAATTTTGGGGACTTTAGAGAACTTTGATTGATTAGTTGAATCATTATTTAAGTGTTCAAAAGTTTCAACCCATATTCTTAATCTACAGAAGGGTTAATTTTATGTATCATCATTGTGGATGTACTTAAATTTATCGGCCTTTGTCTTATCCCTTTAGATCCCTGATAAATATGTATATTAACCAAATTTTGATTTTCTCTGATACTAAGCTAGATAGGCGCCTGTGATTTAATTAAAATAATCACTTTATCCCCTGCCTGCACATCTCCTGTCCAAACCCAACCAGCATCCAGTTGATTTCAACCCACAGGTCTCGTGGCAGCCAGGTTTCCAGCGCTATTCTGGTCGCCTCTGGGGTCTTACACTCCTTCTGGGTCCAGCCAAGTCTTCCTATTAGAGAAACATAATTTAAAACTTGATCTATTAAAAAAAAATTATTTAAAAAAATATAAATGAAACTTACCTATTGAAATAGATTTTTATTTTACAACAGAATAACAAGGTCAAATATATTTCTCAAAATCCTTTGTTATATCTTACATTTGATCATCTTAAAGTGAAACTGGACGGCCGGCCGAATAAATTAAATAAATTAAGCCGTAGTGGGGCTACCAAAAAAGTAAGCAAACCTGCAATTCTATGAACATGTGTATCTACGCCAATGCCACTTGGTTCGTTCCATGCTGAGCTCATACAAATATGCGCCATTTTTGGACCAACACCTTTCAGCTTGCACAGGTCCTTGACGGACCGCGGTATGTCACAGTCATATTGTTCCTAAAAATTCATTATGATTAGGGCATTGTGACATTTTCTTTATGTATAAATAAGACCAAAAATTATATGTCAAATCTAAAGCTTATCATATCCTAAAATGATTCCTTTATCCTATCATTAAAGTAATAAGGTTTTTGTCTGTAGCTTAAGATTATAATAACTACTCAACCGATTAAGTTCTCCATTTTATGGAAGCTTCACATAGGTCCCGGAATGATTTTGGACTTTTTAAATTTTTATATAAGTCTTTGGATAGTTTTAGAATATTTTTCTTTTATGCAGAGCTCTAGTCACAGATCCTAAGAGCGCAGCCGCTAGTATTAAATAAGGTACAGAAAGTACATGTTGCCAATTATAAGTCACCTTTTTAGATTAAGAATGTTTTATTGGTAAAATTATGATAATAAGTATAAAACTTACTTTTAGAACTTTAACAACCTCTTTGATGTATTTAGCCTTGGTCTTCCAGAAGCCCACAGGGTAAATGAGCTCCCCAACTTTTTGTTCACTTGTCTCAATAATATTTTCCACTGTTAGGCCGTGTTCTCTTAATCTTGTCATGGCAGCAAAATTTACCTCGTCTTTAGTTTGACTTGATAGCATCAAACTTATCAAACACTGGAATCTAAAACAATGATATGTTTAAATCCAAACATCAAAATCAACTTTTTAAAATTACACTATGTTATCGAATATCAATATTTAAAAATTGGTAGTATTAAAGTAAATGTACATATAGAGAAAACGAGCATTAACAAAGCGTATTCAACTCAAACACGTTTATTCAATTTATTTTATCTATGACTACTTGGTACCTGCCATACTCGGCGAGGGTGAGGTAATAATGAGTAGCTCTCATGAGATAGCGGGCCAAGTCATAATGTGCTTGAACGTGGAGCTTGATAGCCCTAGTGGCTATACTAAAGTGTCTCAGCCTACTCCATGAATACTTAGGTCCAAACCCTAAGAGACTATGGCTAATCAATCAATCAATCAATGACAGCTTGGTCCAAATACTAAGAAACTATGGCTATACACACACACACACAAGCCGTCAATTCAAGTTTTCCTTTTACAACTTTTCTTTTAACTGTAAGAAAGTTTTACCTTTGTACTTTAGGAGAAGCGTCAATATCATTACATCTATCACAGCCCATAGTATCAACGGGGGCCGTCCGGTCCTCCCGCATTTTTCTAATATTCCCATACAAACACTCCCAATTGTTAGGATACCATGTTGCTGATTCATTCACTGGTGGTAAATCACAAAAATCTTGCTTTATCTTAAAATCTGCAATTTCGGGTTTTATACTTTGTACTAGATTTTCAATGTCTAATGGCTCTGATTTGATAATATTTGCGTCAAAAGGTTCTTGTTTAACAGTAAGTTTGGTGGGGGTTTCTAAAACAGCTTTGGTTGCCTTTCGTTTAGGTTTAGCTGCCTGCATTATAAAATATGGTGATTTAGAAGAATTCATTCCCAAAATTTAGTCATAATTCATTATCAATCTAAAAAATCTAAAAAAAAACACTGGTTAACTGTCAAATCAGGTACTGTTTTAACAAAAACTAGGTAAATACTTTTTATAATGTACATAGTACATAATGTCAGTCTTAACAGATTCAAAAATGATATGATTATTTGCTTAGGGTTTTCTTTTTTGGTGTAGGAGTCTTCTTTTTGGGTGAAGGAGTCCATTTTTGACCCGTGGGACATAAATCTTTGTTTAGACATTCTCCACATTTAGGCCCGATAGGTGAACATATCTGCTGGCCAAATCCAACTAGTAAAATATTCACTTCTCTCCATCTATAAGTAAGCATTTAGTTTGAAAATAATCATAGAATATGGTATAAGATGCTTATTACTATATACAACAAACAAGTATACCTAGGCAAGTTTTAGTTTTAGAAAATAGACAATGGTGAAATGTGGAATTCTTCATAATCTATTTAACATTTTGTTTACCTGTCTTGGGGCAACCATGATTCCAACGCATTTCTTGTGGCCTCGGGAGTTTTACATTCCTTTTCTGTCCATCCCATTCTGGCGGCTATCCTGTGTACATGGGTATCCACTCCAATGCCAACACATTCCCCCCAGGCAGAGGACATGCACAGGTACGCCATCTTTGGACCAACTCCTGCGCAAAGAAAAAAGAAAATAATTCAATGGCAAACCAGAGTAAAATCAAAATTATTTATGTAAAATTTAATCAATGCATAAAATAGTCTTAACTTTGTTCTTTTTTTAACTTCTCTATTCTTAGATCTTTTTTCTTACCTTTAAGATTACATAGATCTTTAACTGTTCTTGGTATATCACAATCATATTCATCTTTGAGAACCTGACATGCTTCCTTCACAAACTTGACTTTAGTTTTCCAAAATCCCACGGGGTAGATAAGCTGACCCAACTTTTCATCACTTGTTTTTAGTATATTCTCCACTGTAAGTCCGTGTTCTGAAAAAAAAAGCAAGTTAAATGGAACGAAAGTTAAGGTAATGAGCAGAATATGAAGTCTTGCAGTTGATTCAAACTTTATATATAATAATATTTTTTCTCGGAACTTGTGTGTACAGTTTAATTTAATTGATTTCTTCAAATTCAATTTCAAATTCATTATTTTGTCAAGAGCTAAGTCTAAATGCAGAGCTTCAAAGGGAAATGAACCTATTTACACAACAATACACCAGATAAAACATGTATCGATCCTTCTAAGATTCTAAACTTTTGCTTTTTTAGTCAATGATTAGAAAATGGAAACATTCAATTCAACTTATCCCAATAGCACTTACAATGTGTGTGTTATACCTTTAAATATAATCTGATGATCTTGTTCATAATAAAATAATAAAAGTAATAGATTCTCTAGAGCTCTAATATTTTACAACAGATTTATTCAACAAATTGTAAATTAATTAACCAAAACTTACCTTTCAATCTTGTGACGGCTGCGTGATTGACCTCATCCTTGGTTTGACTGGACAACATTAAGGCCACAAGACAATGAAATCTCCGCTCCTTCTCCGAAAATTTACTCGTGTCTGACTTGCCCAGGTCGCAAGGAGCATTGCGAATTACGCGCATTTTTCGCAAATTTTCAAATACGTTTTCCCAGTTTTCAGGCTTCCAAATTTCTTTGCATTTTTTCTCATCACCCATGTCTTCATATTGAGGTGTGATTTTTGTCCTTTTTCTGTTCATTTTTATTGCTTTAATTTTAGTACACAAATTGAAATAATAACACAAACTTGACCAAAATCACGTCAAAAACTTTCACAACTTTTGGGACATTAAAAAATGCTGTTTACGCTATCGTCACTGCTTTAAAAGTTAAAAACTTAACAAAACACTGATTGCACAATAACTTAAATTAAAATTTGCAAATAAAAAAACTTGGAATACCATAAAATTGATGCAAAATGTGAGAAAAGTGTTGAACAAGCGGTTTCGCAAAGGTAGTGCGCATTAGTTCTAATGAATGCCGCGTTACGTAAGAAATCATAAACAACATAATAGGTAAACAACTTTTTTTATTAATAATTTTATTATTCATATATATGAAATAATTTACCTTTTCAAGGAATGAAACATGCCAATTATTTTATTGAAAAATTATAAAGAATATAAACATAGTTTTTACAACAAGATTTCAATATAAATTGATAGACTAAAAATTCAATTAGTAAAGTTTTGACACCCTTTACATAACAAGTCTTTAGTAAGCCAGACTAACATTTTTAGGGCCAAAAATATTTTTATGATTTATGTAGGGTAAGCTAAATACAATGTGAAGCTTTTATGAATCATTTTTAGTACTTTTTAATAACACAAATCATTTTCTTTAATTTCTGTAATGGCATTTTGTCTATAAATAAAATGTCCTTAAATATTCTAATTGTTATGGCAACCTAGTTCTAAACATGCGAAGTAAAAACATGGCGTGTCTTGTAAACAAAAGAAGACGCCGCTAATAATAATTTTTGTATAATATTATTATAAGTTTTTAAGGGTTATTACTATGTATTATGTTATTTTGGTTGATTTTAATTGTTATTGTATATGTTTTTGTAGATTTTCATTCATTTCTAAGCACTGTCAACCCTTTAAAACCATAAATTTGGATTAAAAATCATTCTTGTTAATTATATTAATTAATAATATTATTTAGAATTGTAATCAAGCAAAACAATGTCGAGAAGGGGTATACCCAGAGATGTCGAGAGGTAAGTGGCTTTTTCGCTTTTTCTGTTTTGGAGATGTCACCGGCCTTTTATTAAGTTGTTACTTAAATTATGTGTATTTTGGTTAGTGCCGGTAATCTTATACATGTCGCTGCGTGTGCATGATTGGTCCCAAAAAATTCATAACTATTGTCAGACATTATCTTTAAAAACAAATAGGAAATACACCGATAAAAGAGTCTAATATATCATATGTAAGTTCTTCACATTTTATATGAAGATAAATGTTTGTTTATTGAATATTCTATTGATATAAGATCCAAGGTTTTAAATCTAGTTATAATCATGAATATTTTTTAGGATGACCTCTTTGAAGGTTGACAACCTGACGTACAGAACATCTGACGAGGATCTCAAATATTTGTTCAACAAATACGGAGAAGTTGGAGATGTTTACATTCCCAGGGTAAGATTGTTGAACGTGTATTTTCTTTAACTTTGGAAATTGTTAATAGATGAAAAATGATTACAATGTATCAAATACATTACGGTATATTAACGGTATAAGGAATCTTTGATTTATATTCTATTTAATCTTCCTAACGGAACTATTTATGAGTTGTATGCATTCAAGGAAGTTTCTAAATAGGTGTGTCTTAAAAAATTGATTGTTTGAAAAGTCAACTATTTCACTTGATGCATATAATCTTTATTATTTCAGCACCGCACTACAAGAGAAAGCAGAGGATTCGCATTTGTGAGATTTTACAGCTAGTAAGTATTTTACACCTATTCCTATCAGATGAATAGAAAAATTAAAGTACAAACAATATGTTTTAAATGTACGTACGGACTTTCTAGTAACAACTATAGAGTTGCTACGCTTGTTACAAATCTGCTATCCACAAAATATGTGTTAAAGACGGCATCTGTTGACTGACAAGATAGAGGACCAAATGAAAATTTAATATTTAAGAAATATTTTATTTTGTTTATAAGAAGGAAAAGAAAAATTGAATGGACACAATCTTTTTTTAATCTGCCTATTTATTGTTTTTTTCTTTCTATTATTTACTCTCACTAATTACAATACTATTTCAGCCGTGATGCAGAAGATGCTTTGGATGCCCTAGACGGCAGACTGTACGACGGCCGTGACCTGCGCATACAGATGGCTAAACACAGACGGCCCTCACCCAACCCCAGATACCGTCGTGGCGGTCGATCCCGTTCCAGATCACGCGACCGCCGCCGCCGTTCCCGTTCTCGCTCCCGCAGGCGCCGTTCCCACTCCCGTTCCAGATCCCGTTCAGGCAGACGCGACCGAGACGAACGCCGCCGTTCACGGTCAAGATCTAACCGTCGTGAGGACAAACGGTCAAAGTCACGTTCGGCCTCAAAGTCCCGCTCAAAATCTCGGGACCGCAGGTCAAGGTCGGATGACCGTGGGGGAAAAGTAAAGGAGGAATCTAGATCTAGGTCGCGGTCAAGCCAGCAGCGGTCACGATCCCGGGCAACAGAGGATAAGGGTGACCGGTCTAAATCAAGATCACGCTCTCGATCCCGTTCAAATTGAAACCAAAATTACATAATCTTAAAATATGATAACACACACCAATAATTAAATGGTGTTAAACCTTTAAAAAAATCATCTGATAAGTTTTTGTATGAAAAGTGAATGTGAATTAATTTCTCTACAGAATTAAATTGTAGTATCAAAGTAAATATTGTTTTAAACTGTTAATATTAATAAGTAAGTGTTTACTTACTTTAAATTGAAAAGATTGAACGATACCTTCAGTTTTCAAAATGTACCTTTTTTGAATTTGCCTTTTTTATAAGCTCTTGCTATTAAGATTCTGATTTCATATTCTTTTTAAGCATTTAGAATTAAAGTTCTTCCAAAAAGTATTTCATTTAAGTACCATATAAGAAACCTGTAACTTTTTAATGTTGCTTTCTTATTGGTGAACAAAAAACAATTAAACTATGAAACGCATCAATGATTTTTATTTTAAATCACGAATAAAGTAAAACCTGATAAATGTACTTAGATGTTTAGTAGCAATGCTTCTCTATACCTAGGATATGACACGACTGTCCAATCGAAAATGACAGTCTGCAAAATTATTAGGTACAGTTATGACAGTTTTCTTTTTAAGTTTTCACCTAAAATACTTGTATTAACCAATGCTGCGCTACCTATGAACATGATTGTATATGTTGCTCTAAATTAATTTTGCATTAAAATCTGTAATGAATTGTACCTTCAGTTATAAAATATCACACATTCTATAACCATTATTGTATTATTGAGTAGCGTCGCCACTTAATACTTTACTATGTTGTTGTATAACAATCCACTGGAAATGTAAATAAATACATTCTTTTTAGTTTTTTTTTCACTCTACAAATTCCATTTTACATAATCATTTATTTTGAAGAATAAAATTTTTCCAGTATGGCTTCGAAACCGATTGATATCCGCTGGATTAAAATCGGTTCTACGTCATACTAAAAAATCATGTGTAACATCGTTACAATTTTCCATGAATAATAGAATAAAAATCATAAGATCAATTCCAGTTTGTTAGCCCGGAACTTATAATTTTTATTTTAATCTCCGCAGAAAGCTGTCCATAATACGATGCGATGTATATTGTATAACCATATGTATATGCGTGGACAAAGGACTAAATATCACTGATACCCTGAAATTAAAACACTCCCTCATTTTCTTTTGTCTTATTTCTTAGATCCATGAAATTAATTTTATATCTTTATGATGTTTCGCTACCTACCTTATTATTATTTCTTTAACACCATTATCATGAACATATTTGTACTTGTATTGTGAATCTAAAGTTTAAATAAAAGAATCTTAATTAATGTCAAGATTTATTTTCATTGTTTTCTTTATTTAGGCTCTTACCGTAACGGACCGTAAATTTTGATATTTTAGTACTGTCCTCTGAACTTGAAAATCTACAGTTTTACAATAATTACCAAACAGTGTGAATGTCTATTTCAAATATTACCATTAATAGATCTACATTGATATCTTGTCGCACCGACTTCGTTAGAATAGGGATGCGGAGCCGTTTGCATCTGACAATGATTGCTCAAACTTAAAATCAAGCTAACCTTAACATGACATTTTTTATTCTATTTTTGAGAAATTGGGCTGTTATTTTTTATACTAGTACCCCAAGTTTTATAAATAAAAAAACGTATTCTTATTCATTGGCTTAACAACTTTGGGGACTTCAATTGAATTTTGAATGGTTGGTTCAATAAGTTTAGTGTCCTAGCGCTTCAACCACTAATTGTATTCTATAGATGAGGTAATTTTGTGTAACATCATTGGGGATGTTAATCAATTTATCGGCCATTGTCTTATTCCTTTAGATCCCTGATATATGTTTTCAACTTAGATCAATTTAAAAAAAGGGTTACATGTTTTTTTATGATTTATTCTTTCTATATATTATTTACATTTAATAAAAACAAAACAAATAAATTACAGCCTGCTATATTTATTAAAAATTTCTGGCTTTTTTGTATATGACAATAATTCATAAAAGCTGTTAAATTTACTTATATTCTAGATGCAAGGCAAAGGAAATAAAATACATTAAAAATGTTAAAGGACAGTTCAACGAAATGCATTCGAATTTTGTTTAGTAGGTAATCAAAGCATTTTAGCTATTTTTCGACATTTTCATATCATTGAAATAATTCTATTTTTCACAAAATCAAGACTTGTTAAAACTATTCAAAACTGATTTTCAATACCTAAAAGGAAATTTTTTTTAATTTGAAAGAAAAGTATGCTTTGTAGTGCTTAGGTATTTGTTAATTACTACATGAAGTGTTATTCTTGTGATTTGTGCTATTAACCCTTTTCCTTAAATTGTAACTGAAACAATCACAAATAGCCCTCGTTCCTTGACTTGTTAAATGATTTCCATTGAACTATCCCTTTTAAAGCTCCAAAATATGAATAGAATTTTATCAAAAAGCATAGGTATAAATAATGTTCAAATTAGTGTAGCAAGAATTTGATTAAACATTTAAATTCAAATTATTTCCCAATTATATATAAACTTTTTGTGCTTTTCACTTTTCAGTCAAAATATTCCCAGGGATGTATATTCTGCACAAGACTAATTCTTTTCATAATAAAACCAGATTTTCTATTCCCCTCTGTCGAAAATTGTGTAAACTTGATGACAGATTCACTTAATTTTATTCCCACTCGCTTATTTTTATTAGCCCCCCTTAGCTGGGAATCCCATGCTGTATGCTCCCCTGATATTTTTTCAATGAAACAGACAAAATTATTTCTAGAGCAACTGCGACAGATAAAAATATACATAATTTATAAAAAAAAAAAATACATTAAATTGTGATTCTTTCCATAATGATTTTAGTCTGAAGTCTAATCAACTCTTGCTGTAGTTTATTCAGGTTTTTTTTCAGCTCATCATTTCTATTTACAACTGCTGTATGTTCTTTTTTTAATGCTTCTTCGGCCCTTTTCTTTTTCTCCCTATACCTTTCACAAGCTCGTAGGTTATCTTCCTTAACTTTTTCTGGATTTTTGTAGTTGCGTTTGGTTTTCGAGTATTTTTTGGAGGTAGATGCGGATTCTGTAGTTGCTGAAGGAGATAATGAGCAATCTGAAAATCCCCCATTCGATGAGGAAGGTGATTGGGAACCAGTTGAAGTTCGGGAATCTGAGACAGTACCAGAGGTTGGGGAGCTGAGAGAACTTGAGTGGGTGTAGCTAGCTTCAGGAGATAGATAGTTTGGGTTGGAATTGATAAAAACTGGCGCAAGATTGCCAGTTTGTTCCTCACTTACAATAGGATTTATAATGAAAACAGGCTGTTGAATTGGATATATGCTGTAACCTTGATAATCTTGACTTTGATCCATGATGTTTGTCTGAACATACTGACAAGACTGAGCTGTAGATAAGGTATTGACATATAATTGTTGACGGTTATTTGTTTCTACTGTGTTAGTTTCAGAATAGCTTTCTAAAAGATTTGTAATGTCAATATTTGTTTGCTGATGTACTATATTCTCAGATGTCTCAAAACCGGTTTGTGATGCATTAAAACTTGTCAGTCCTGTAAACAGCTGTTGTGTACCTGTGTTGTTAGAACCGGTTTCTGAAGCTAACATTGGTTGAAAACCAGTTTCTGCTGTATTCAGCTGTTTATTATCTAAATTGTGAAAACTGGTTTGTGCTGAATTTACTTGTTGTACATCACCAAAATGCTCTAAATCAAAGTTATCAAGCACTTCTAAATGAACGTCTGCTACAGCAAGAGCTGGTAGAAATCCAAAATCATTGGAATCACTGGTTATAACTTGGTTGGAATCATCCATAATAGAGTCTAGGAGTTCCACTATATCAACGTCACTTAGGACATTAAAGTCGGCCATTTTGGCCTCAAGTCTTTTTATAATTCTTTTCAATGAAAGATTTTTAGTAATGGCAATTGATCTAATTATAAAAATCAATTGATATAATCTTTTTCGTTCAAGCACTAGCTTTGAAGATTTGTATCTCTGGCGCAATCTATATCTCTTTGGGACCCCGCGGGGGTCGCCTAACGGAGTAGCTGATCTGCTTGTCAGCCTACCAGATGTGTTGGACATATTGTGTCCTAACCTATGGTGGCTGAGCAGGTGCTGCCATCTGGCGGCATACCAGGACACTGTAGTCCTAACTGCTTGTATCAGATAGGCATAGCTACTCTGTTGTAGGCGAATATCCGCTCGACATCCTGTATGTTGAGCATTAAGCAAATTTTGAATCAATTCCATGGTTATGCATGAAGGTTGATGACTGGGGGTCTGTTTGCAAAGTGGTCGAGGTATTTGATTCCTCTTATCACCTAAAAAATAATTTTAATTAGCTAGGAGCGTCAAAAAAAGTTTGGCAAATTTTTTATTTGAGTGGTAAACACCATTGCCCCCCCCCCCTCTCCTCAAACGGCCTTTTCTCTTGGGGCATGTGCATGGTAATGAGTTCGGAATGTTTTAATAAAAGTCATTCTCCATACTCTCATTGTTAATATTATGCTTCAGAAGGTACAACTTTTAAAGTCTTCAGTTATGCCGCGGTTTGGGCCGAGATTCGAATCCATCAACCCCCAAACAAGGTGTTATATATATATATATATATATTCTAATAGCGGATTTAGATAGGTTTTTTTGTAAGCAACAAAAAGCATTTAATTTCCTAGCATTTTGCTTCAAAAGGGACAATTTTTATTTCTGTTAAATATAGCTTACCTTTTAAAATTATTTTAAGTTTCATTTTTTCTTGTTTTTTTGTTTGTTTTTTGTTATTTTGTGTTTTTTTGTTTTGTCTTTTCACACTTTTTCAGGAATCAAATCTTTATTTCAATTAAAATAAAGATTTAGGTATGATAGATTTATAGGAATTAAATCTTTAATCTATCTTTTACTCCATTGCTACCGTGTCCATTCCATCTATTGTTTTTTGGTCCTAAAATGAAAAAATAAAAATTAGATTTACAAAAAATAAATTAAATTTAAAAAAAAATGCACATTGAATCGAAAAATTAAACACAAATGAAGTACCTAAAATCTTTCTTGAGTAAAATTTTTAAAAAAATATTATAGTGGTGAATCAAGGACGTCCCAAGGGGTGATTGGGGGGGGGGGGGGGGGGGGGGGGGGGGGGGGGGGGGGGGGGGGGGGGGGGGGGGGGGGGGGGGGG
>LS047702.1:0-10003 GCA_900241095.1 Acartia tonsa | reverse complement strand
GTTTTTACCATTATAAAGCTTCCCTGAGATTTTCAGCTCGATTGGCCCATAAAAGTGGCGCTCGGCACTAATGGGTTAAGAACAGACAAGCTAAGTTTCGCAAGAATTAGGTATGTGAAAGACAGAAAAGCTAAGTTTTGCAAGAATTAGGTATGTGAAAGACAGAAAAGCTAAGTTTCGCAAGAATTTTCTATGTGAAGGACAGAAAAGCTATGTTTTGCAAGATTTTGCTATGTAAAGGACAGAAAACTAAGTTTTGCAAGAATTTGCTATGTAAAGGACAGAAAAGCTAAGTTTTGTAAGAATTTGCCATGTGAAGGACAGAAAAGCTAATGGATAACCTGAAAAGACCAATGTTAAAAATGATGTTTTGGTGGCATTTTAAACCCAAACCATCGCAGGGAGATTCTGTAAAGGATTGAAATCCAGGTAAGCATTTACATTCCTGAAACATTAAATTAAATGAAGTGTACTAAATAATTAGTAATAATATAATTGCACTAATACCAATACAATTGCTAAAAGATTTGATTATTTTCTTGTTTTCTCTCTTAAGATGGGACTCTGCAGTTTTTGCTGTTGTAGCCTTAATATCCTCTATACCAATCTTTTTTGTGTTAAGATTTCTGTACAAGACATCTCATGTATCAACAAAGTATGCGGTTTTGATAGAAAAACCTTTGTTAGGTGGTCCTAACTAATTTTGGTTATGTTAAGATCAAATGCAAAAATCTAACTTTAAGATATTATATTATGATATTCTGTATTTACAGAGTATTTGTACAGTTTGCAATTATGGAAAAGTTGAAGAAAAAAGAGGTTGGAAGTTTGTTGCAGCGTAATTCTTATTAAACAGAAATTATTGATTTTACCTTTTCACTTTTCTGAAGAGCAGCTTCATACAAACAGTTGTTCATATTGTATTGATAGTCATACTCATATTTCAAAAACTGAAAACTATGATTAAAAATGATATGGCAAATTCAACAATTAAAAGTCAAATCTTAAATATTGAAACATAGACTTTTACTTTATTTCTGAAGTATTCCAACATTGTCTGTAGACTGGGGAATAAGTTGTCAGAGCTTGATAAGTTGTTGTATGCTTTGTTATATCCACACCAAGCTAAGAAAATTAATGTTAATTATAGTATATGCTGTGTTACATCCACACTCTCAATGTTATGCAAGTTTTTGTTACCTGGACATTAGTTCCCACACTCACATGAAGGCCACTTTGTCTAACTAGAGGTATATCAAGATTATGAACAACAGACACCTATATAATAATGTTATTGATTTTGTATAACTTTGTCTATAACTTCTATTACTCTAATCCAGAATATTTACCTTGAAACCTTGTCCTACTCTACTCCCCAGTTTATCATCTATAATTGCATTATCATAGGTCTCTAAAATTAAACCATATTTCTACATATAAATCAATTTTAAAGATTGAAAGTCCAGATTATTCATATGGCCTTATTTATGCAAAATAAAACAATCTCCAACTAAAATTTGTTATATTTTGCCTGCATCTAGTAACAATGATAGTCCATTATTATCCCCATTGAGGGCTCCTAGTTTCAGCATTCCCAAATCTGTCTCATAACCTTATAATAATTAATATCATTGAAATATTTTAAAAATGAATAATCATGTACAGCTTTGGCATAAATGGCATTGTGCCTGTTGTCAGGATGATTTTGAGGAGGACAGCATCCCGTCATACTAAATGTCTGGAAAGTGACATCAATGGTAAGAATAGAGTGAATGCCTTTGCCTTTATAAGGGTACACAACTCAATACCATAAACAGTTAGGACCTGCAGCAAAGTCCATGCACTGCACTGGAAAAGTTGATTGCCTTAAATCCCCTAATACCTAGGGTTTAAGAATTCTGGGTAGCTCTACCTAATCAATAACTCTACTTTATTTTATAAGATGGTCCAGCAATCAATGGACTTGATCCTTGCAAAATATTGGCATGTAAACCTATGTTTCATTAGAATACCTGTCAAAGGATTTCTGAAATAAGGCGTTATCCAGGTACAAACTCCATAATCTGTACCAAAACCTTTATATAAATTATGTTAGTATAGCTATCTATTTATGCCTTTCTATCTCATAGAAGCTTTTTGAAAAATAAAGAATTTGAGGGTCGGAGGTTAATTTTTTCTAGGGGTGATTTTTCTTGAGTGAGTTGAGATACCCTCCAAATATAGTTATAAACCTTCCCTGGACCTATAAGAAGATTCACTGTAAAGGAGAACTATATAGGTTCAGCGATTAGTGAGATCATTTGCTACACACAAAAAAGCTTACTACTTTATATAATAGGATATAAGAATTATGCTCATAGTTTTTTTTTAAATGAATCTTATATTATATAGAAAATGTTACTCATAAGAAGCATACTTACAAATAAAACACACTTTCACGGACATATATTTTCATCCATAATAACATTTTAAAATTGGATAAAACAAAAATGGGTAAAACTTTATATAAAAGAAGAGTATAAAACTATGAATCAGCATTAAAGTAGAATATGAAGGACACAAATGCAGCATAAAATGTTTTTAAGGATTGAACTAACATGAATTTTAATTATGTGAAATTATATGTCTGTCTCAGAAGACAAGAAAGGTATAAAATCATTTTTTACATAACTAGTTAAAGAGTAAAACATCTTACCAAGTTCCTGATAGACACTCTTTTCATTATCAGCCTCAACAGAATCAAATCCATTCCATTGTATAAATGGAATAAGTTCCCCAGGCTAAATAAGAAAAAACTTTCTTTGTAATGGATTAAAATATTCGCAAGCTTTTCTCTCTTAGTGTGTATAATACATCCTTACTCTTTTATATATCTCCATAATTATGACTTAAGGATACTTTTTAAAATAAAACTATCTGTATTTTTAAAAAGGATTTCTTTGGAATTTAAAGTTTTTGTTATCATTTATCCTTATGCTTTTTATTTAAAATTGCTTGATGTCCAATTGTTGTACTTAGCTTTAATAGATGTTATCATCCTTTTAAAGATAATAAAAGACTACACATTACCTGCCATTGTGCAGCTAAAACCCGGAACAAATTCTTATGAAATAAAGCCTTAAATAATAAACAATAGAAAATTCAATTCATTATGCAAAACGATCAAAAAAAGAGGCTATAGAAACTTAGAAAGTTCTAATGATGCGACTGGTTCTGGGTGTGGATGGCTTCAGCTTTGGCTGAGATTGTTGGGTTTTTCCTACAAGCTTTCTTAAAACTGCGTGTTTTATTTCGGCATTGAATACAGCTGTCTGAGTTGCACTACTTAAGATGACCGAGGTTGAAGCTTAACAGGTGGCTGAAATTGCCAAATAGTGGACAATAAGACTATATTGGTGGCTGCGGATGTGGTACCAAAGCCTAATTTACACAACATAGTAACATATGTAGTTAAATATTTTTACTGACAATTGCATTCTCATGCAGAATAGTAGCAGGGCTTCTTACAAGCTTAGAATACCTTAGTTTTGTTGTTGTATTCAAAACCTTCATCATAAATTGCATTTCTAAAAAAAAAAAATATATTGTATTCTTATTTACAAAAATTGATATTAATATTTTAGGCCCATATTTTTAATCACATTAATTAGATCTCAGATATATTATCATATGTGCATAATTGTCTTTATATAGGTATACAAATTGCAAACTGGATTGGATAACCTATCCATAAATTTTGATATGATTCCAACTTACAAGGTCTGCTCACCTTACTGCACTACTAAGGTGCATCCTTCCATTACTTAAATCTGTTACTTCCTCTTGCAGGCTAATGTTCATAAAATATCTGGAAACATTGCTACAATATTCTTCAAGAAACATAATAATTAAAATGCAAACAATAGAACAGACATAAAGAGAAGCTTTGAAATGGTCTTTTTCATTTGTTTATACAATTTACAGAAATAAACTCAATCCTTAACAGAACTATAACCTGAAAATCAAAAGCCATCCCCCACCCCCTCCCACCTTTTATTTCCTAAAAAACATATTATTCTGCCCTAATCTTTAATAATAAAATAATAATAATATCATGTTATTGATAATTATTATTATTGCTTATTTACATCTTTAGCTTAGCTTTATGTAAAGAGTTGGAACCAATATTTACTGTAATTGACCAATGATAAAATTTATAGTGGCCTCTCATTGGCTAATTTTTTTTCGTCATAATCCTTGTCAGACACTTTTACTAGGTTTAAAGAGTTGATGTACTTTTTTTTAAAGTAGAAAATGTTGAAAAGTACATTGCTAAAACGACAATATTGTATTGTCCCTGAAATAATCATCAAAGAATTCACTATTGACAATTGTACTCAGAATTTCATCTTGTCTCTTTCTTTCTGTCTAAACATTGAATATATCCTATTTATTTTTTTATGCAAAAGTGACAACTATAAATCTTTCAGGTAAAGGAAAAAAATTTGAAATGTTAAATGATGTTAGATTATAGAAAAAGATATTGGAACACGTTCAGAATTCATGAAATACAGGATGTGCAAACAAATTTAAGGCAGTAAACCTAAAATATATGGTATTGCCTTTCTAAATATATTTATAAAAAATTACCTCTGATAAATTTTCTATACCTCCAGTTATAAACTCATATTCAACTACAGCACCATTACTTTATTTAGATAAACAAGGACAATAGTATTTATAAAAAGTGCTGCAGCAGCAAAATCAGAAAAAAGAAAAGTGAACCCTGTTACAGATACATTGGTGTAGTGCATAGTAACTAACTAAATGACATTTAGTTAAGAAACAAAAAATAAACAAGTTTGATTTCATAAGAGTATTATTTATAGAGAACAACTTATTGCTAATACTATCAATATGGTTATTTTTAGTGAAGACGAAAAATATCTATTTATTCTCAATGCGCATAAACAAGCATGCAAACAAACTAAATCTTTTCAAGGCCTAAATTTAAATTTGGTGACACATGCATGCATTTATTTGTGTAGATATTCGTGTTTTAAAGTTAGTATGTTTTTCATCCTATTTTTAAAAAATACACTATTCTAAGACATGAAGATATATTTCGATTTTAGCAATCATTTTCAATTCATTTTGTCTCTTGTAGAAGTGAATCAAGCAATATTAGCTTGGTCGTTTTAGATATTCGTGAAAAAGTATGCCTTTTTTAAATGAGAAAAAGATTACTGCCTTTTCATGTAAACATAGAAACCACTGAGAACGTCTACATGGAAATAATTATTTTAAGCAAAAAAATTAAATCATTAAAAATGGAAAAGATACATAAAGACCCACACTCATCCATCCTACTTCTTTGATAGATATACATCCAATTACTGAATAGATCGACTGAAAAATATTTTTTTTTAATGTTTCAGCCAAAATAACTAAATTCTATTGAAAAATGATAACGAAAGCTAATTTTCATAAAGACAGACACACATACACTTCTTCTTTGCCATATAGACATTCGATCACTGCATACATGACTGGAAATTAAATTCTAATTGTTTTGTCAAAAAAATTTAAAATCAGTTAACTTAAGCCAAAGGAGCAGAGTAATTAAAACAGTTTTCAAATAGTTGACAAACACAGACAGACTTTTTACATTAATGGTTCTTGGGGACACACAAATGGATAGTTCAACCAATAAATGTTTTTTGAATTGGTGGAAAAGGAAAAATGGCATATAAAGATAATGGTTAAAGGAATGATTTCCTAGTTTGTACAGTTCAGAGCGGTGTAAATCTTGAATAACATCCTTGATATTTTGATACACCCATTCAATAAAGCTTCTTCTAAATAGAAACTTTCAATACTAGATATTAGTGCAAGAATAATGTAATGTTCTCTAACTACTAAACTTTTAAGTACCACTCTACTTTGATCTTTGCTAAAATACTAATTTTTATCAAGAAAATAAATGGTTGCCTAGATTGTAGATATCCCAAGTAGAGACATTGGGCATTAATTCACTTAATTTAGTTGTTAACATACGGACAAAACTTCTTCTAAAATTAACAACAATGTATTTGTAATAAGTATTGATAATTAAAAAGTTTAATACCTGAATGGGCTATAACCCAAATTAAAATCAAATTATATTATAAAAATTCTCAAAAATAGAGATGGTCAAGAATTTAAAACTTTGTAACATCAATTATCCTTTCCTTTAACATAAAAGGGTTTATTTTTAACAAGAAAACAACATTTTTTATTTACCAATTTAAAGCCAATAAGATATTTGTTTTTCATGGTGTTATCATCAAATTAGAGGAAGTTAATGTCCACTAACAGCATCTCTACGGATTTAGGTGTATTTAGAAAACTAGAAAGATGAAATATAATTTGAAATTCCTGATGTTACATACAACCAATGAGGGGAAATGTACAGTATCTGAACAAAATATAATATTTATAATCATAAATTTTTTAAATACATTTAATTTAAGTCTAATATACAAGGACAGGTTTGCTTAATGAAAAGGATTATAATAAGTTAAAAAAATTTACATTATCTTATAAAAAATTTTACTTACCTAAAGGTAGTCCTAAATCTGTAACTTCAATTGATGTTTTATATTCCATATAAGATGAAAGTGTATTTGTCAAGAGTAAGGTCATTATACTGAGAGCAGCTGGAATCAAAATAGATAATTTTGAGGGGATAAAATTTTGATAATTTTATAAATATAGAAATGTTATGTTAGTTAAACAAAAACTTGATTATGAACCTGTCATAATAATCAACCAGACAGATCGCTGTGTGATGCCAACTCTAGGTTGACCAACATAATAAGCTCCATGAAGAGATGTCTGGCTGCTAAAGCGTTCTAAAAATTTAGACCATAATAACTTTCATTAATGCTTTATACTTGAAGTAGCAGGATGTCTCTCTGTATTTATGAACTTAAATTATTTAAATAGCTGGACAAATTTCTCTAAAATTTTAAGTAAAGTTTCAAATTTGTCCTGATTTTTGTTGTTGCTATTTTTAGGAGGGATGGGGGCTGAAACAATCCACCTCCTATTTAGGCAAAGCGGTTCCAAGACAAACGCATTAGTCCCAAACGTCGGAGTGTACAAATGCAGAAGTGTTGAAATATTAATTTAACTAAGTATTTCTATACATGTTAGGTTAGGTTAAGATATGAATATACAAATACGCCTCCACAGGGGTTAGGCATTTAAAAACCTATGTGATTGTTTTAAATAGGTTAGGTTAGGTTAAGTGTCTACTCCGACGTTTGGGACTCCTATGTTTGTCCTAGGACCGGCAAAGCCACAAGTTCATTTAATGAGAATAATTAGGTTACATATTCCATAAAGCAGAAGCAAAACGACGTTGCAAGCGTTAACAAATATTACCCACTTTAGGTAGTTTCTTTAGAACCTATGGCAAATTCTAAAAACTCAATTTAAAAATGATTTAAGATAGGGGATAAAAATTTTTTAAAAACAAATCCTGTATATTTGAGAGTCCACTAAAATTTTTTAGGGGGTAAATGTATATTTTACCTGCTGCTGCTCGCATTGCATCAGTGCTGGGTTAAATTTGCACTGAAATGTCAATTATTGTGCCAATTTTAACCCCCACTCTCATTATACTTTACTTTTAACATAATCTAAACAAAAAATATGTTTCAAAAAGTATTTTCATATTAATTTTTGTGGAATTTCAACTTTTCCACGTTTTAAAATTGAAAAAAATGTAAATGATATTGAAAAGGATAATATAAAATAATATTATAGTGACTTGTATTACTGTAATATATACATAAATATTCAAGTAGTTAATCAAAATATAAATTGTTGTTATAGTAAATAAAGCTAAACTATTCCTATTATGATGGAAAGGTATAAATCCTTAGAAACTATTGTTGTGAGTGTATATTCTATTCTATTCAGATTCCTATTCATATCTGATGAAGGTTTATATAAATTATAGTCAACATAATAATAACACTCAAAACCATGAATACAGGGAGAGTACTATGTGCCAATTATAACCTTTTTGTCCTTAACGTCAAATAATGCTGCAATTCAAGTGAGAATAAGATCACAGGCAAGTGGTAAGCTGCGACATTATGATACGCTGTACAAATATGTAATTTATATTTGAAAGAAGTGGCGTGCACAGTGGTTTACCAGGGGATGGAGTGACATGCCTTGACGGGATAAATATACGCTTTGGATACAATTTCAAACAACTTTAATTTTGATCGTAATCGTACTTGTTTCTTTTCTTTCATAGTGCGGTGAAGCTAGATATTATTTTTCTGATATAAATGATCAATATAACCTAATATCAAATTTCATAGCTATTGTATTATCCCTATATCTGCTAAAAAAAAAAAAAAAAGTAGAAAGGTTCACATTCCATAAATTTTAATAAAGCAAAAAAAGAGGTGATTAAAATTTTGACCACAACTTTGTCTATATTTGTAATACACATTAAGAATTAACAATATCAATTCACAATTATGACATACAAGAGTTGGTTGTCTGGCGCTTATTAAATGACAACAATCTGGATAATTTGACACAAGTTTCAGCAAAACTACACATGTGCATGGAAATCAAATTTGCACTCTTATTTACACTGGCCTATTTAATTTACTATCTTTGTGAAATAATTATTTTAAAAATTAAGACAATGATAAAAAATAATGGTTAATCTAAAATATTTTTTTATTTAAATTTTTGGTTTAGTAGATTTTTTGGAATTCTATTATGCCTTTGCCTACAAAAAACCCAGAAAGTTTAAATTTTTGCAAAATTTGTCCATCCTAATAGCAAGCACGCATATTATTCATGTTTTCATAAATAATGAAGAATAATATTGAAAAAGCTATTATCTCATAACTCGTTGACACTTCTGCCAGACTTAATTATTCAAATTATGATAAGATAATTATATCATAATTATTATAGATAATTCTAGAATAAACAGTTTTACTTACGTTATTCAAAAAATCAAAGACGTTTCTAAATTACAACAGAAAGATAATTTTACTCATAAATAAAATAAAATATTTTAAAGTGGCCTGTAGCAATTCAATAGTGGTGTGTGTTTTGATTAACCATGCCGGGATGATAAAAGAGGAAATATTTTAATTTACAACTAAATGTTCCCGCTAGAAAACATAATGATGTTAAACCCTTTGCTTAAGTCTAAAATGCACAAACTGTAAAAAAACACCAACTTTGCTTTCCTCTATTCTTGACACAGGTCAGTTAAAACAGTCCCCTTTAATAGGCTAAGAAAAACATAAATGTTTTTAACGGATTTTTTTTTAGCGAATAATGGAAAATTATAATAAAAAATATTAATTAATTTTCTTTGTGTATTTTAGTAAGAATATTATTAATAACACCATTAAGATTAATAATAATTTACCAAAATAATTTTTATTACTTAGAGTTACACTTTTTTTATTTGTTATTTAAAAACTAAAAATATCATTTTCTCATTTATAATCTTTAGCTTATTTTGTCTATCTGTACAGATATGGGATGAATTGAATTTCTCAGTTTAGATGGTGAATTGGGAATTCTTTTGGTGGAGTGTGTCACAACACCCTGGTAAATAGCATAGAACCATGGCGGTTCATCTATAGTAAGATAATATAGGACAAAAAATATCATTCTACTTTGTATTATGGATAAATTCATAAGCATATTCTATTATTGTGATTTCCTTCTATAAGATGTTATGGACAAGTCATTCTTGTTTTCTCTTTTTTATAGTTCAACTATAATATCTGTAATTGTGCAATATATTTCTTGTCTAGCAGTTAAATAAGAATAATGGGCAGTATCTCTCAACCCGAAATGTGACAAACAGCCCCCCCCCCCCTAGCCTGCCTTGCCGGATTATTAAAATAAAAGTAAATTTTTGAAAAAAACGGTGGGGGGGGGGGGGTGGCGCTGCCGTAAGTGAAAAATTAATAACAAAATAATT